>JACCIC010000051.1:0-305000 GCA_018907035.1 Sycobia sp. Sy_11
TAACATTAATACGGCCGACAAAAGTGTAGAAATGTGTGGTATTACAATCAATAATATTAAACCATGTATTGACTTTATAGTATGCTATCGAACGCCTGGACTTATTCTAACTCAAAATCAGTGGGATATTATTATTCAAAACATAAACAAAAATAATGAAACGATTCTTATAGGCGACTTTAACGCTCACTGTGTAAATTGGAACTGTAAACATACAGACGTGAATGGAATGCGGCTAGAAACTTCAATTAATAAATTTGACTTATTTCTACATAACAGCAAACACATATACTCATTTAAATACACATAACAATACAAAATCAAACATAGATCTTGTCCTATCTACTCTAAATATAGCACACAAAGTGGAAGTTGAAGTATTCGATGAACCTCACGGCTCTGACCATTTCCCAATTAAAATTAACATTGGTATTGAAAAAGGAAAATATGAAAAAAAATCACATAAAATCAAATCAGTGAAAACTAACTGGCAGAAATTCGAAGAAAACCTAAATGGCACTTACAATGACTTTCTCACATGGGATTTCGAGCAACTGCGCCCAAACAAAAAATATGAATACTTCTTAGAGACTCTCACAAAAGCCATCAAACTTAGTACTCCTGTTCATCAAAAAAACATTAATAATAATGGTAAAATAATGAATCCTGTTCCATGGTGGGACGCTGATTGTGATCGAATAAAAAGACTGAGGCGCGCTGCGTATAAAAAATGGGAGCTTTCAGGTGAACTGTGCGATTTGATAAATTATAAAAAAACTTGTGCTGTAGCAAAAAAAACTTTTAAAACTAAGAAAAAAGATCATTTTAAAAAGTTTGTGTCTAATTTAAATATTAATATTAATCCAAGCTACGTTTGGCAGAAGTGTAAAATATTAAAAAATAGCTTTGTTAAAACCAAACCACAGTCATGCACTGAAAATCTACAAACAAATGATGTACTGCAACTTTCCCTCGACAAGATCTGCCCTCCGTGGGTCGAAAATAATCCGAATGTTAGAACTATCACACAAGAGACAAATAACTTCTTTGACGAACCCTATAGTTTTGCAGAATTTAATATTGCACTAGCGAACAAAAAAAATTACTCGAGCCCTGGCATGGATGGGGTTGATTTTGAAATTTTAAAAAAATTACCTATTAGATTTCAACTTCTTTTATTAGAGATATTCAATGAAATGTATGCTAATAATAACTACCCTTATAGCTGGAAACAAACATATGTACATTTTGCGCCAAAAATAGATGGAAAATCATATAGACCGATATCGCTAACATCATGTACGGGGAAACTATTTGAAACTTTAGCAAAAAATAGGTTAGAATGGTGGGTAGAACACTATAATTTACTCCCAAGCAGCCAAAACGGTTTTAGAAAAGGGAAATCTTGCATCGATAATCTAGTAAATCTTACTCTTAAAATTGATGAAGCATTTTTTGAAAAAAAAGTGTTCTAGCCACCTTCCTAGACATACAAGGTGCCTTCGATAATGTAAATATTGACATCTTGCTAAATAAATTATTAAAAATTAGTGGCTCCTCAATGTTTTGCTCTTATATAAATTTTATTACTCGGGAAAGGCATATCTATAGTACACTCAATACTGATCCAAGAATAGCCTACAAAGGCGTTCCGCAAGGAGGAGTGCTCAGCCCTCTTTTGTATCTACTCTATGTATCAGACATTACCTCAAACATATCTAAACAGATAAACATTTCCCAATTTGCTGATGACATATGCTTATACATTAAATGCAAATCGGTGACATGGGGACAAAATTCTATTCAAAAAGCATGTAATAACATAGATAAAAATTTGTATGAAATCGGTTTAGAACTTGCGCCTCAGAAAACTGTATTTGTACACTTCAATAAGAGAGGAATGCTACCGGGTAGTTCCGCAATAAAAATTAGAGACGAAACTATCAAATCAGTCAATTCAGCTCGATTCTTAGGCGTTATATTTGACTTCAAAATGTCATTCAACCTACATATCGATTCTGTTTCAAAAAAATGCTCGAAGGTATTAAATTTACTAAAATTTCTTGGCAGAACTTGGTGGGGTTCTGATCCAGACACTCTGATTACATTATACAAGAGCTATATAAGACCAATAATCGAATATGCTTGCTTTGTATATTATTACGATAAACAAAACATTTACACCAAAATAGAAAAAATTCAAAACACGGCCATAAGAGCGGCCTTAGGCTATCGAAACAGTACCCCAAAAAATATTCTAACAGCTGAATCTAAACTTGTGATTATGAAGGAAAGGATCAAATACCTATGTAACTGTTATTTAGCAAAAGTTTCTTCCTGTCTAAACTCGCCTACTAAAAAAAATATTGAAAGCTATTACAAGATTGTAAAGAAAAAAAAACTGACCCCCAAAAAAATTATTTTCTCATGCATAGAATCTTCACAAAATAAGATTGAAAAAATAGATAAAAAAGATAAATTCAACATTTATAGATATGATTACAAATTAAACTCTAACAATATCCCAATAAATTTAGAAATCGGAGAAATCTTGAAAAATTCAAATAAACCTAACGAATTATTCGAAGAAATTTTTGCTAATACAGATGCAATCAAAATATTTACAGACGGCAGTAAATCGCTAGATTCCCCATTCGTAGGATCTGCATGTATCTGCCCGCAACTTCAATTATGTGTAAGCAAAAGTATTGATAAAGATGCTTCAATCTTTACGGCTGAAATCATAGCTCTTAATGACGCGCTAGACATCGCTCTATCAAATAAAAACAAAAACATACTCATATTCTCAGATTCCCTCAGTGCGCTTAAGAGCCTCCAATCAAAAAGTATGGGTATCAAAGTCAACGATTATATAATGCAAATTAAAAATAAATATAGCTGTTTTAACACAAATAATAATTATAGTACATTGATCAAATTCTTTTGGATACCTTCGCATCTTGGAATTGACGAAAATGAGAATGCTGATTATTATGCTAAAGAAGCAGCTAATTCACGAGATGCAAGTAACAAATTCATACCATTTACAGATTTATATGCGATTTTTAAAAAAGAAATGTATAATAATAATAATTCTGCTTTATTAAATCCTAATAACACAACAGGTAAAATTTACTTCCAATATTACTATAATATAAAACGAAAAACTTGGTATGCCAACCGAAAATTTAGCAGAGAATTCATTGTTAGTATTAACCGTATGAGATCTAACCACTATCACTTAGCAGCTTCTTTAGCACGTATAGGAATTACTGAGAACTCTGAGTGTAAATGTGGGGCTTCTGAAGAAAGTCTAAACCATGTAATATTTCAATGTATGCTATACGACGAACACAGAGTTAAACTTATACAAAATTTAAGGAAGATTGACCTACACCTTCCTCTTAACATCGAATCACTTCTTGCTGAACCAAACATTAGAGCTTGTCAACATATATGTACATATCTTCAAAAATGTAATCTGCGAACCTAAAGTAACATTTGGTAATTACGTTTCTGCATGCCAAGTGAATTCATATCATGTCTTTTTTTTTATATATTTAAAATTATATACTTTAATTATACATCTACTGTAAATATGTAATTGTATGTAACGGACAGCTGAAATGGATCTCAAATGAGATCTAAAAGGCTTAATAAAAAAAAAAAAAAAAAAAAAAATTCTAAAATAGATAATATTGCATTTCTTGAAATTATTTCAAGAACATAACAAATCATTTTCAAAGATTTGAGGAACACTTTTTAAAAGAAATATTATTGTACAAACTATTTTAAAATTCAATTTCAAACCATGTTTTTTATTAATAGTAATATAATAGTACTTGTTACTATTACGTAACAAGATCAAAACTTACTAGAAAGCTCAAGGTCTTTAAAAGATGTATTTCTTAAATAATGCATATCGGAGAATTGACAACTTTGAAAATCGAATGCCGAAATAATTTTCGCTTCCGACCGCCTCCGCTGCTAAGTAAATCAGAATCGTGAATATCTAATAGAGAGTGATTTATTTCTGAAAAGTTTGAACACATTCACGCCGCAATATAAAGGAGAAACTGGGTCAATTTGGAATCAAAATGTAGTGCCGAAACAATGACGGAAATTACAACTTCGGTTGATCGACCCATAATCAAGCAGTCGAAGTGACGACGTTGATTTCTATATAGGGGTTAATAGTTTCCTTCAATGATTCAGAGTGGCATTGGAATATTCTGAAATTCAAAAGTTATCCGGACAAATCTAACCTACGCATTAATCCGAACAGTAGACTTCAGAGATTATAAGTAACGGAATCAAGTCGGTTTTACCGCAAGTGAAACAATTCTAATTTGAACAACCCCTGTTTGATGATCGATTGCTCCACCCTCCACTAAAGGGTGTTTGGATAGTATTAAGTGAATGACAATATTTTCTACAAGATTAGCAAAATACTTTTATTTTAAACTATGAATTGATGAAACTTGACAAGATATGTACGTGCGGGGATACGGACAGAGACTGCAGAGAAGTGGGCATAAAGTAAGGACGATCTAGAAAGTATTTGTGATAATTGAGTCTTTACCAATAATTTGACACGGTACCTGATATGCTAAATACAATCTGCCACCTAATAATCATAAATGACTTGAATGAACCGATCATAAAATCGCTAATTTTTGTACAATAATTTTTAAAATTTCTGGTTTTTAAACCGAAACTTAAAAATTTTTTCGTTTATTTATTTCTCGAGAAATAGTAAGAAAATTACGAATAAATGTTTTTCCCAATTTTCGTTTTTATGAAAATCATTGTACAGATTTCTGATCAATGATTTCTTTTAATGAGTTACTACCGGATTGTTACCTACTAACTAATTCCTTCAACAGTTCAATATTTATATAAATAGTACTCTATGTATAAATCTATTTTCCTATAAAAAATATACCTATCATTGCTTCCGTATAAAAAAGCTTCAAAGCAGCGTCCCATATTATCACAAAGATAATATTTCGCAGCCAATTTTATACAATATATATATAATATATTTACATGTTACATACGTATGACTTCTACAGTGAATATTGTACTTTTAAGTTCACGTGGTAGGAAAAGATGTCCAAGTGTCTCAAAATAACTTTTACAGCAAGTTTCCTGTTCGAACGAGAGTATATATATATATATATATTATGAGAGGTTTTTGTTGAGAAGGTTGAATACGAAGTTCATATGTCCTTGGACGACTTCTACGAGGAGTTTGGTGTTCGGATGATAGAATAATAAACTCCCCGTAGAAGTCATCCCGTTAGACATGGACATCGTCCTCTACCATCCAAACACAAAACTCCCCATAGAAGTCGTTTAGAGACAGCTAGGCATGTCACTCTATCATCCAAATACAAAATTCCGCGTGGAAATCCTCCCGAGGCACGAGAAAATCATATTCAACCGCCTGTAGACAAAACTACAAAATTTTCCCTTAGAAGCCGTATGTAAAATGTATGTGTATATATGTATATACATATGTATATTTCGTATATTTTCGTATTTTAAATTAAATACCGTGAATATTGAGTTAGTGATCCCAACCTATGAATAGCACATTATATATAGGTTACTCAATCGATCCCGTGCAGAAATATACTCGGTATATCCCTAGTTCGGGCTAGATCCTAGTCAGTATTACTGATGATTTCCTCATGTAGGTAAATCTCGCCAGATCCGAGTTAGATTTCCCTTCGATCACCTAATAATCATCTTATATTAATTATTACTTTCTCGAATTTATTCAGATTTCCTTATCTTTTATTGATGTTCGAAAGAAATACGTGCTTTCTATAGTCAAAATTTTACAAGTAGAAAACTTAAGGAAATTATCAGGTTTTCTATCTTGGATCTAGTCAGATTTCCTTAACTTCTCCCTATTTTGGAAAGAATGGCGTTTTTCTAGGCGGAATCTGCCAAGTAGGAGAATTCAGGAAATGGTTCGACTTTCTATTTGGATTCTAGTTAGATTTCCTCAACTTTTTCTAATATTGGAAAGAACGACGTCTTTTCTAATCAAGACCTTATGTGTACGAAAATTAGATATATATATATATATATATATATAATATATATATTATAAATATAAATAATGAGTGTGTGTGTGTGTGTGTGTGTGTGTGTGTGTGTATGTGTGTGTGTGTGGTGTGTGTGTGTGTGTGTGTGTGTGTGTAGTATATAAACACCCGCCGATCTTTCCAACATGGGAAAGAATTTAAAAAAATTGATTTCCTATGTATGTTTTATCTTGTGTTTATAAAATTATTATATTATCTTAAAGTGCTTGTGCGGTCATATGCAAATATAGTATAGTAATCGCATATTGCGTTTTTAGCATAGTGCACTAATGCGTTAGCTTGCGAATCGTAGGATCGTGGGTTCCGATACTCAGCGGGAGGTCGGAATTTTTTTCATCGAATAAAATATTATATGTTCAGCAGAGGTGTTTAACATTAAAATTTACAATAATTATTAATTGTTATTGTAAATCGTAATACGTAATAGTCATATAGAAAATAATTTATGAATGCTAATTAAATGGTATGCGTCACCTAATAAATACGTAAATATATTTTTTTATTTTAAATAAATAAATATTAAAAAGTCAAAAAATTATTGACTTAATCGAGGAAACAAAATTAGAATAATTTATTATTGGCTTAATTTCTAGATTTTCTGACTAGATTTTGTCTAGTTTCTAGCTTGGTATACCAACCAAAATCTAAGCTCGTTCCCTATTAAAAATGCTATTAAAAGTGGGACAAATCGGAACTAGGATCAGGCTAGATTTCCCTTCTAGGTCCGAACATTTGATAAGGAAAACTCACCCGATACTAGTTAGATTCGAGAATAAATTTCTACACGGGATGTATACTGGCCATTTGTGCACACTATAATATCAACCATTGCTAATTTATTTCATCCAATACTTTAAATTTTTTTTCTATCTAATAAAATAAAATCATAGACACCGAAATATTCTCACCTATCTGGGATTCCAAGCAAATGGCCAACAACCCGCCAGTAGTGGTTGAACGCCTCCCTTTCGATGGGTTCATCTGAGAGGCCTAGTTTCCGAGGTTCCAGAAGACAGTAGCAAATGAATGCAAATTGCGTCAACGCCATATCCTTGTTCGTTATGCCGTCCAAATTTTTATTAGTAGCTATATTCGACGCGTGCACGTGCTTCCATCGAACAGTATTGATCGATTTATAAAATCTGCGGATACATTAATTGTATTAGATCATTATGTGTATTCCTTTCATCATGGTTCGAATCAATAATTGATGGAGAATTATGCCGACGCGATAAAAATTTGCAACCAGTAAAAATATAACTTAATGATTTAAGAGCACGATACCAATAAAATTATTACAGATTTACTGAAAACATTTTATATTACGTTTTTTTACACAATGATTTATTATCTATTTAATACGAGCTATTCTTAATATTTAAATATTGTTTTATTCGTGCTTAATATTTTCTATCAAGAAGTAGGTACTGAATGATATAATTACTTTGAGTCTGGATCCTTTATATTTTTGACGTGCATATAAAGTAAATGATAAGCAGTTTGCACGTATCTTGTAAAAGCAGTGCATGGCGTTGAGCTTTTGTTTGTAAATGCTAATATCTGCGGAGAAAATTAAGACAATAAAAATTTTTACGTGAAAGATTCATTTCGAATGTGTATTTACATATTTAAAATGTTTAACTTTCTTCTAGCAGAAAGTATTCAAATGTTTAGAATTTTGCTCAGTAACAATACGGGGATCCCGGGGTGCATAATTAGACATTCCCTTGGAAATAAAGGTACCTCTTAAAGAGCTGACTTTAAATAATTAAATAGTTTAAGCTATTGATATTAATTGTTAATATTTTTTTTCAAATTTTGTATTTTTTCTACTTTTTCTAATTTAGTTTGACTTATCATCATTAGAATATTATAATCAACAATATTATGATCAATAATTCAATTAATCACTTTCTATAAAAAATCATAACATTGAAGTCCCTTGTACCATTGTAGAATTTTCATAGAATTGCTCAAGTTTTAAAAGTTTTTAATATTTTTTCGTATAAAGTTTTCTTACATCTATCCCATATATGTATTTTATCTCAATTTCGTTATAAAGAATTTATAAGATCATTCTTTATAATAAATAATATTTACGGTGTATATCATATTCATAATTTGTAAAAAAACGTTTAGAACACTTTTTGCAAATCATTATACGAGGTGTGATGATTTATTAATGAGACTGGCACTGCTACAGAAGAGTACACGTGTGCCAAAGATTCACGATTATGAGTTGTACAGCTTAAAGCCCACACACTTGAACGCGATCAGTATTTTTAAATAAATTAATCGAACCTTGGCCTTCGTTTGTATAGAGGCTCCTTTTTTTCTGGCGAACAATTATCGATGAGTCAACATAGCAACGGATTATTGTTAAATATTATATAAAACTTGGAACAATCAGAACTGAAATTTATAATTTATTGAAACAAGTGTATAGTAACGAATTTTTATCGAGTTCTGGTGTATTTGAGTTGCTTAAGCGTTTTCAAGATGGCCGAGAAGATTTTGAAGATGATTTACGCTTGGATCGCCCTTCCATCCGTCAAAGACGGATGAAAATATCGAAAAAGTCGGTTGCCTTGAGTTGATATGAGCGTCTGCTAAATATTCGAGCAATTTCTGAATCAATAACAAAGAATGTGTGCAGTAAATGTTACATGAAAATTTTAAGATGCAAAACATGTATCCCAGACTGGTGCCGAAAATCCTCATAGTTGATCAAGAAGAAGTTGGTAAAAATATTACGGTTAATAGTACGGTTGCAAATGACTGAAACTTATTACAAAAAGTGATAACATGTGACAAATCGTGTTTTTTTTTATCTATGCTCCTGAAATAAAGCATCAATCCATAGGCTAGAAGAATCCAACTTTGCCAAGAGTGAAAAAGGCGAAAATAAGCAAATCAAAATTCAAAGTAATGATGATTCTTTTTTCGATATTCGTGGAATTGTATACCTTCACTGAATTACAGAAGGCCAAACTATTAACCAATATTACTATCTTCATGCTCCTACTAAACTTTTGATAGATTCAGAAGAAAAAAAACAATCGAAATTATGAAAGGTAAATTCATGGCTTCTTTATCAAGACAATGTACCGGTTCATTCCGTACTCTCTGCGAAGAGGTTTCTAGCCAATTATAATATGGTAGTGTTAAACCATCCAGTTCATTGGCCGGATCTTGCACCGTCCGACTTCGATGTCTTTTCTAAGATGATCTTCATTAAAAGGAACAAGCTTTGAGTCTGTTGAAGCTGCGAAAGAAAAAGCGACCCGGGTTCTAAAGAAACTGACAGAAAAAGACTGTCCGAAAAAGTCTCCAGCACTATTTCTAACAATGGAATAATCACATGAAGCAATGTAGGGTTAGATGCGGGATATACATTGAAGATGATAATAAACAAATATACCTAATATCAAAATAAAATGTTTTACATCATTAGTCTCATTATTTAATAGCCATGCCCCATATGCGTTGGAGATTGAGAATTTCAAAAGTTTTTTTTGTTGTACCACTGATTATAGTTTATGTACAGTTTCATTTTTGTTATTATTAATTATTACCTTTGAAATTGCCGGAATTAAAAATATTACAATAAGACCTGAGAAGTATGCCACGCGGAAACCAAGTAAATTACTGTGGTAGTAGTGCTGTGCCCTGTTATGAGTAATGAAAGAAAAATTTTACAATGCATATCTTCTTAAATTTTAACTAAATATATAAAAGAAAATAAATTGACGTACTTTTTAAATAGTTGTTCATCGAACCATTCAGGCAAATTGTCAGGTGTAACTTTTGTAAACTTTTTATCAATATATGTGGTATCCTTCAGTAGAATTTCATAATGTTCCTCCACTGTACTTGCTTGCTCTGAAAATATTATTTAAAACTGAAATTCTTCTTTTGAATAATGCGAAACTTTGTATCTACCAAATAACTCTTATATGTCACAATCTTATAATTTAATCGAAAACTATTTATAGTTAAATATCTTTTATTTTTGTTTTTATTGTATTCATTTCCTAATTACTTTTCTAATAATTATTTAATTAATTTTTTAATTCTAATTTCTAATCTGCTTTCGTGTCTTAATTATTTTAAGCCAAAAACGTTGTTCCTTTTAGTTTATGATTTTTCCAAAAAAGTTCATATATGTAAGGCATTGATAATATGTGTATAATAGATTATTAAAATAATTATTAGCGATAAGCTCTCTAATTATACGAGATATAATGTATAAAATATAGCAAAAATAATGAGCTCTACTATCACTTAATCTTTTGTATAAGGTATTAACAATTATTGTAGTAAAAATAAACTCTTTAACTTACCTTCATCTATATGTTTTGTAGTTAACTTCTCCATAGTTGGAAATGGAATGTTCAACTAAAAATTATATAATATTAGTATAATATTAAACATTCTATCATATATTAATTTAATATGGCCATGAATATTATTAAATAATTCAATAATTGAATAGTTTGCAAAAATTTAAATAATTCAAGAAATTTAATATTTTTAAGTTTAAATCTTATACCTGTTTCAATTGTAAGAAGTTAACTAGAGATTCTATCCGACAATTTTTTTACCTTGCTTACTATATAAGCACGATTCAAATTTCATATACATATAATATATATATATACATATATATATATATATATATATATATATATATATATATATATGTATGTATAAGCTGTAGCCTACGTATAAGTTAATTCAAAATTCTGTTTTAAACATAACCAAAATGTTAAAAATACCTGAAAAACAGGTTTAGAAACATGTATCTATATATTTCACCGGACTTACCGGAAAAAACGTTTTGATATATTGCAACCTATATCATCTATTGCATAATATAAATATCTTATATCTCGACTTCTACATAACGAATGACATCTTATTTATGGATTAGAAATGTTTAACAGTTCAACCATGGGTATGTCATGTAAATTTCATTATTTTTTACCATACTGTGGTACACGTAAATGTGACGTTCAAGTAGTGTTTTAATATTGATTTAGGGGTCGAAACATGATATGTATAATTATAATAATTATTTCAGTTTGCTTGCATAAGTCAGGATTATAAATTTATTATTGATTTAAAATAAATTAAAACATACTAAAAACACCGATACTAATTGTCATTGCTGTCTAATTTATTATTTCATGGTCTTCTTACAAATTTTCCAATAGATCAACTGAAGAATGGTCATCTTCGGGGCACTATTTGTAATATTTTTAGTATTTACAAATGATTTAATTTTTTTGACAAACAATATAATAACAGTTATCAAATAAAGTTAAACGTAAGTTACAAATAAATTAATATTAATGGACACTTGTAAAATGAAAATTGACGAGGGCTGATCGATAATCAAAGTAATTAGAACATGTAGTGTGCTCCGGATAATAAATACTTGGCGTAAATATTATTATAAAATTATTATTATGATAGCTTGACAATATAAATACATATAATAAAATATAAATTGAGATCACAATTCAACATGCAATAATAAATGCTTAAGAAAATTTTAGTATGTATTTTTCAGATTGGCATAGTCACATTGTCTATTTAATCTACTTTTTAATCTAATAAATAAAAGAGCTAACATTAAAACAAAGAGAAGGGGAAATAAACTTTTCCCGCATATTATATATATATATATATATATATATATATATATATATATATATATATAATATATGTATTAAGAGATTGGACAAGTAATACAATAACAGTGCACTACAATGATTTTCCTGAAGGACTTCTTGATTTTCTGTAAGATTTACTAATTCGGTTAATCTTGTAAAGAAAAATTCGATTCATATAATATAATTACGATGATAATAAATCTATGAATAGTAAAACTTATAAAGTTTCACATGTAAGAACTTTTGAAAGAATGCATTCTATAAATCATATATTTTTTCTATGTATATGTACAGAAAAAATTTATTTCATAATGTCGGAACCTCCAAAAGCGTAGATTTATTATGAAATTCATATTATAAAGATTAATTATGGAAGACTTCAGCGAGATTATTCGATTGCTTAGTAAGTTACGATGCCCAACAATTTGAAAAATACAATTTTAAGAAAAACTTGAAATTGAAATTTCCACACGTTGCGCAAAACTCTCCATGATGAGTTCCTCCCTTGAGCTATAACTTTAACAGAACTTTGAATTTTGCATAGAAACTTTTGGACGTTACCGTTAGAGCTGTAAACTAATTTTTTTTGGAGAGCTGCGTCTGTATCGCCCAACCCCTTAAAATGTTCAGAAGTGACTCTCGTAGCTCGATTCTAGAATCAAAACTTTCTGTTGTGCATCACATTAATATCTGCCCAAACTCAACTTATGAATTATTCATACAAACACGATAGTTCTATTTTATAACGACTTTTAATTACAGTAAAAATAGACAGTGAAATTGATACATATTGAAAAAAAATTATTTATATCAATATCGCAAACTAACATATTTTAGACTATTATGAATAGGTTGGTTATACTTATATAATAAAATTTTCGGTCATGTATTTTTTAAAAACAATAATTACAAGTTATAAAAAGTATCAGTTATTATATACAAGAATCAATATAAATTTAAATTATAATAATAAGAAAAAATAATTTAAAAAATATAAATAAACGCATCAGCAATCGATATAGGTTCAGTATTTTTGTGACTATCGTTCGCCGGGATCTGCCAAAAGGAACTAACTAGAAATTGATTCAATTTCAATAAGAGAGAAAGCGCATAAAAGAATTAATCGTAAATTTTTTTTATTTTGACTTATATAACTAAATTATTCCTTATTATTTTGAGTTATTTACAGAATTTGTTTTTCTATCATAAATAATACTTGGTAAGTTAAAAGTGAAATAAAGTATATAAGATTATTTATTATTTTAAGCCTTATGCTATGAATTAAAAAGAAAATAATACAAAGCTTGCGATTCCCTATTGGAGAAATGATTGTCAAAATTTCTTAATGAAACGATTCGAATTTCAAACACGAGTACATAATCAATTTTTACACCCATTTGAAATGGTTTATTTTAAAAAGTAATAAATATTAAAACCGAATATTGTTCACATGTTCTGGCTGCTATTCTTTGCTATTAAATTTTTTTACTATCTGATATTTTTCTTTATACAGTCGTGCGCTCATTTATCTATGCTGATAGATCAACACCAGCTTTATCGAAAAATACTAAAATTAGTTCAAATATACTAAGCTAGAACGTTTTTCAGTTTCAAATTTAGTCTTCAAACCAATTTTGTTTTTAAAGGATGGAACATAGTAAGACAATTTTTCATATATTATTCTAATTAAGATTACAAGCTACATTAAATAATTAATATTTTCATTATTTTTCAAAATTCTTTTTAATCCTTAACTAAACCATTGTTAAATAAATAATACTTTTTAGTAAAATTATCAGAAATTCCATTAATTCATATTATAATATTGATAGAAGCAATTGCCATTTGTAAAAGTGTCATCAAAATAATGTAGTCAAAATTCTGATAAATAAAATATTGTACATAAAATATACTAATAATTCATAATGTATGTAAAAAATTTATAGAAAATAGTAAATTATTCGAATAAAGTATTGTCTTTTAACGAAGCTATACATTAAGTACGCCCTTTACTGCCATATTGAAAAATAACACTCTGAACATTCTTTAAGAATATAATAATACCTAATGAAGTTATTTGAATTAATACCAGCTGCAGCAAAAGGTAACAATAAAATGATTTTAATACTGTTGGCATTTATTGTCAATATAGTTTTAATTCATGGTCAAAAACCAACAACTGCATGCCTCAACAACCTAAGGTAAAAGTTCTTTCAAATAACTTTTCATTTATTGTTACATTAGATAATTTCTATTTACATAATATGTGTATATAATTTGTTAGTCCACCTGCAATGGTATTAATGGATCCAGAAAAAACGAAAGCCATTCACGCGGACTACAAAGGTAAAAATTACAGTCTTTACTTAGTGGGTTTACCAAAATATATAATGCCAGAAAAATATGAAAAGCAGGGTACTCTTTATTTACACTTTTGCCCAAGGCCAGACGACGTATATATGGCAACATACCCAAAAGCAGGTAAAATCTGAAATAGTTTAGCAATTTATTTATAAGTTCCTATTGCTTTATAAAATAAATTAGAACGCATTCTTTTTAAGATCTTGCTTGGGCTATTGAAGTAATGTGGCTAGTAATGAATAAATTGGATTTTAAAACTGCTGCTGCCAAACGAATTGAAGACAGATTTAGTTTTCTAGAGTGAGTTTTGTTATAATATAATTATCCTTAATTTAATACGATTTTATGTCGACAATCGGCTTTTTATTAAATGAATATTTTTATATATAGAGACAGTATGGTATACAATAGGGATCTAAGTAAATTACCATTCGACACGGTACCATCGCCAAGATTATTCAAGACCCAACTACCTTTGAGTTTAATTCCCAACATACGCGATTTCGCCCAAAAAGTAAGCAATTAGACTAACTTTACTGCAATATAAAAAATAAAAGTTAAGTATATATTGTCTTTTTTTAAATACTACGAAATCATTGGTTAAGATATAAACCATTTTAATACAAAAGAAACTTTAGCTTTACGATATTTTTATAATTTGAATTATGCTGTATTCTTTTTTCAGATAATATTTTTCGCAAGAAATCCAAAAGATCTTATGCTAGATTCGTTCGAATATGCCAAAAATGTCCCAACCTGGGGCTTTACTGCAAGCATAGAAAAATATGCGTACTATTTTCAGAATAACCTAAGTATGTCTCTTCCTTAATCACATCATGAATTATTAAAGAATATTAGTTTTATTCAAGCTATTTTACGTACAATTTTTTTAAAATGTGTTTAGCTATGTATTCTCCATATTGGTCACACTTAAATGAAGGACTTTCACAAAACACGAATAAACGAGTATTGATTATCTATGCCGAAGAGGCAAGTACATTTAATGTCCTGATTAACATACTTTATTTTTTAGCAACTAAAAAATTATTTTTATTATGTATCATATATGGTTATAGGATCCATTAGTCCTTTTTAAAAAAATATCAACGTTTTTGGAGAAACCATATACTGATGAGCAATTGAAGCAAGGAGTTGATTACATGAAAAAGAAAGAAATAGGAAGAGAAAAGTGGAAAGGCGTATTTTCAAAAAAGCTTAACGATGATATGAATCAATGGATAAAACAATATATAAATAATGTAGTGTTTCCAAACATAGACATCTATTCCTAATTATGCTAGAAATTTTTATTAAATGTATGGAGAATTTATAATACTTTTTGTAGATGGTGAAAGAAATCGATTTTTTTCATGTTTTTTCGCTTATAGTTTTGTCATATAACTGAAAAGGACACTAAAGTCGCTTTCTCGATAAAGATGATTTTTTTATATATCAGAACTGAAAAATGTATAATTTTTTATTGTATGCTTAAGTTAATTACCATGTCTCGACCGAAATGCTAAAGTGTCTTTTTTGTTCTCTGATTGAATTGAGACTTTAATTAAATTTTTTCAAGCTAATGTGATAATCATGGATCGAATATTTTGAACACGCAAATTTTATAAATTTCTTTACATCGTCTACGACTCGTTTACCAAAATGTACCTCTTGGCAGCAGACTCCTTTTCTAATACTAAATAAATTTTCGATTTATGCTCGAAATTTAACCCATTTTGTATTTGTGAACACAAGATGTTCAAAACATTCTTCCGAACTCGCCCATTATATGTTTGGTTGGAGTAGATTGAGGATGCCTTATTGCGCTAACAAATGAATATAGCAACGAATCACGTAATTATTACTTCTGATACATCAAAAACAGTTTTAGACTATATTATTATTGCAATGTAATACGTAACGTAGTAGTCAAAGCACTAGACAATATTTTTCAACGCTTTTTTGAGAGAAATAAAACTTATAGAATGTTAAACTTTTATCTAATATATATTCTTAAGAATTAATAAGCGTTAAAAAAATTAATTTGTAAATAATATGGTAATGTAATTAATTGCGGTTTCTTTAAAATGTAAAATCAATGAAAATAAATTTAAGACGAATGGAATGAGTGTTAGTTATAAATCCATATTTGTTATACATAAACATATCAAAGGAGAATAAAAGTATTTATTGAAATAAAATGTTCTTATTTAAATACTTTTGTTTTAAAGAAATTTTATTTTAATTTACTTCTACTGCCATATTATCTTAAATTAATGAAATATTATAAAATTTAATAAAATTCAATATTAATATTAATTTAATAATAAGTAGTAATAGAATGAAATTATTTATAGGATTTGTTATAATAATGGCCAGTAAATCATAGCAATGAACTTTGAAAGATAACCGAATTTTAAAATGATCAATAATGAATAATAACAGCGAAACGGGCACCTATTCATTAAACTCGAAATTGGCTGACTGTGTATACTATCGTGATCAACTCTTTTTCAATATTAATATTAATTTAATAATACGTACTAATAGAATGCAGTTATATTTATAGGATTTGTATAATATTCGCGGATTAGATTCTGATCGAAACCATGTCCAGTTAGCAATTTGTTGTACGAAAACCTTACTAGATTTTATACGGAACCGTGTCTAGATTTTTACACGGGTTATTACAGTGACAGATAGCGGTCCATAATAATCTGTAGTAACTAATTCACCTGGGCACTTGGTTTCAACCATCTTATACTTTTATTATTATTTTACCTTTGATAATGGTGTGACTGCCCAAACAGCTGTTAGAATTAATCAATTCTGATTTGTGAAACAAAACTAAGTATCTTTTATGTATTTAAAAAATCCTTTTTACCTTATACTCGCCCTCCGTAGTAATTTTTACGTATTTGACGCGTTGGCAAATTTCGCACATTACTAGGAGTCTTTTTAAACTACTCATCATCCCATTCCAATTAAAACAAATTCTTTATTTATGTATACGTTTCGAATATCATCATAGGTCCGACTTTGTCATCAATTGAAAAATGCACTAGTCACATCTTACTATTGCGTACTCGGTGAAATACTATTGTTTCATATACTGAATTTTGAAGAATCCTGAATTTTGCTTATTCATGCATTCATTTGAATAACTGTTTTATTATCTTGTATTGTAAATGATTTAAATTTTTCTAATAATTAATTAAAATTTTATTCGAGTTCATAATTATTTTATATATTAATAGTATGCCTTTATTCATTTTACGCTCAAAATGTGTACCCTTCTATAACTCGGTAATAACAATTGAATCATTTACTTCTTCATAAAATTTGTCTTTCGAATGACGACTAAAAAAATCTGCTCTCATATTATCCGTTCCTCTATAGTATTTTATATGATAAGTATATCATTGTGATAATAATGTCAACAATAACAATGAACATTGAAAGATAACCGTTATTAAAAATGATCAATGATCAATGATCAATAATAACAGCGAAACGGGCACCTATTAATTAAACTCGAAATTGGTTGACTATGTATACTATCGTGAGCGACTCTTTTTCGGTTACTGTATATCAAATATTGCTTGAAACAATATTCAGCAGAATGTTATAATTCGAATTAAAATTCTCTAGTTCATATCGCAGCGTCACAAATTAATGTTATGCACGCGAGTTTCCAATTTAATTGTCATTGATAACAAACTCTTCCTGCACAATTGATCCATTCAGTATTCGGAATATACAGATTTCCGAATCGTTTAAAAGCTGCATATACCGTTTGAATGAGCTCTTTCGCCCCGATTAACGATCGCCAGTCGCCGTTAATGCAGCAGTATTCGAGAAATCGGAGGGCAGCTGCATTAAATCTTGATAAATCTCGAGTTAGCTCATGCGCAACGCACGCCTGTCAATCGAACACGTATAGCACGTATATATATATATATATATATATATATATATATATATATATATATATTTATAAATATATATAAAGTCCCTCGAGTGCGCGCGCAATAAAATAAATTGTACGATTTTAACGACTAATAGGGGCAGACACTTCCCCCTTTAATTGAATTATTCCACCCTCGCACGCCGAAATTTTGTAGGTTTTTTAGGATACGAATGAAGACCGTATCTATTCTTCACTTGTACCAGTTTGTACTACGACTAGCACGACAGAAAGCGGCCCGTTTCTTAAGTTTTGCGTTGCAATCATTATATACGTCCTACGTATTAAAAATCTATGACTTACTTCTTGATTTGCAATTTTTTTGTGTAATAAGATTATTTATTAATATTTTTTCAACGATGCCTCTGCTCTATAGGTAAATCCATTGACCATCTTCATTATAGAACGATTTTGCTTTGAAAGTTTAAAATGGAAAAACACATTGGCACACATAATATTTCATAACCTATAATTTATTTTTGACATATGAACTGCTGAAATATCTTTTTGAAAGGATCGTTGACCTAAAGATCAAGACGAAGGTCACACTCCCTGTAATATATTTGCTCCTACCCAAACTTTCGAAGGCGTCCTTTGGCCCGTAGAATACCGACATTGCCTAAGAATGAGTTTAGTGAAATAATGCGACTTTCCCTCCAAGCAACGTAGCTTGTAGCTCTAGGCATGTTATTGAAAGCGCCCTTAATGAATCTACTGTACCTTTCAACATTATTATCGACACATGAAAATTATCGCTACTTAACAAGAAACGCCAACAAGCGAATGTAGCATAAGCAACCGAAATCACAAAATACATATAATGCTTTGAAATTTATTTGAAGAGACTTTAATGGGTAACAGAGACGTATTTTCAATTCATTATATTATCTAAATCTTTTAGTCAATGTCGCCACTTGGAAAATTCGCGATCACAAAACACTTCATCTAAACTAATTCCACTAGCCCAAATCTTTTGGATCAATACTCTCGATAAAATAATAAAAAGCGTGAAAAAACTAAAAGATCAAAGCTCGACATAATGATGACTAGAGATTGTCTTTTTGTTGGTCTTTTCAACTCCTTATATAATACTTTCGATAACTTACATACATTAAATTAAAGCATCGGCTAATTCGTATCGTTTAACCATTATAGATCCAAGACTTTCTGGTCAGTTACTTTATTCTTGATATTTTTTATCGAATTATGGGAACTATTTTTTGTACCCGTATCACATAGAATCTGCATATTATTGGATATCCAATCATGCATTCACCCATTAGTAAAGTTGTTTTTCTCGGTCGACTCTGTCACGCGCTTCGCTCCCTCACTGATACTTTTTTAACTCTCCAAACAATCGTCCATGCAGCAATCTCGATCATCATACATACCGTTTCCGGATAAAGTTTCGAAATTCGGGATGCATTTTGATTCTTAAGGTGTATTTCCATGTCGGGAGACGACCTCGCACCGAATCATAGTGGTTATGGATTTGGCTGTGGAACTCTTTTGTACACTTATTTCATACCCTTTTATACTTATATACAATTCTTTTTTGTTTAGATATGAATTTATTAAAAGTTTTATTATATGAAAATATAATAACATATAACATGTTTTGTAATTGTCTCGCTTTTCAATGAATTTTTTTCAAATAAATAAATACAAATTACTATTTTTATGCTTGTACTTAGAGCCACTTTATTATACCCCTTCTCAAGAGGCAATCGGTAACATTTATTTTGAAAATTTTTATATTTTAATTAAACAAAAGTCAATACCGAACAAGACCCACTTACAAATTAATGAAATCTTAATTTTTAATTAACTTATTCGGCACATTATTAGTTAATTATGAGAAGTAAATATAACAGAAGACAATTATTCAAATAAATCTTGAATATGTAGAAAACATTAATAACAATCAGTGTATGTCCTGTATGTTCATTGCATTTGTGAACCGTAACATGATAGTCTTTGAATTGACTTTCTATAAAAGTATAAAATAAGGAAAATATGATTTGTTCTAAGTATTTGAAATATGTTATTTGAAATCTCTTCTCTTTAATGTATCAGGTTCTTTAATTAAACTAAAGATATTATCTACATAATATCTCCTTGAAAAAAAATTTTATTTTGTGTAATCAGCATTTTTATTAAAAAAAATATAATATATATATATATATATATATATATATATATATATATATATGTATTGCGCAGCAAAATGCATGATATACCGAGCTAATTGGCATTCAATACACTGACAATTAGCTTGCGGATTTTGCCTGACATGTTTTGCCTGTAATTTGCCGGTAAACTGTCTTGTACCTGGTCGTCAATACTTAAGATTGCAAGTTGCAAATCGTGCTAAGCGTTGCCGACAATACGCCGGCGCAATGTTATCTGGGACTTAATTGTCTGACCTCGTATGGAGGTATCACGTAATTTTAAGGAAGCGAATAACAATTTTTTTTATAATCGGATTATTTTTGTTAATTTGATAGAATGTCCATAGCCAGTCCAAGACCAGACTCTATGTTTATCCAGATAACATTGAGTCTGCAGATTATCGACAGATTAAGCCCTTGCAAACGGCTTGAAATCGCCGTTTCTACTTTCTGGGTACCGTACAATAAGCGCGTAGATTTCGCGCAAAATTGCGCTGACGTAATAAGCGGTAAATCTGCGTGTATATTGTGCGTACATTGCGGATATATTACAGGTATGACCATGCGGGCGCGGGTAACTTTGCTAGGTTCGGTAGATATATTAAATTTATTTTTATATTTTTTGTGAAATAAATAAACAATTATATTTTATACAAAACAGTTTTTAGTTACAATTAAATTTAAAATTTATACATATATTAAAATATTGCAATATATTACAATTTATTAGAAATTATTTCTAAATTTTTATTTATACTATTTATTATTTAATATACCTTTTTTATTATGGTATTCACAATACGAAATAATATAAAGTAAAGCGAAACTATTTGAATTTATGTGAAGCATCTTCTTCTTGTACATATGAATGAAGAGAGATTAATTTTAGTTTTAGCAGCATAATGGCGATGATGGACTATAACATATATGATTATTAATTGGTTATGTAACCGATTATAATTATTCCAAATATGAAAAAATAAATTAACAGTGATATAAATAAGAAAAATTTAGGCCTACGATGGCTCGATCGCTAGAGCGAAGGACTAGTAACTCGGTGATCCGAGTTCAAATCCCGGTCTCGGCCGATTGATACAGGCACCGCTGTAATTATTTACATGTGCTTTGTTTACAAACACATCGTAGACCTCCGTCGCTGATTAGCACCGATAATTGGAAGCATAAATAGGGCGACGTTAAATAACATAAAAAAAAAAAAAAAAAAAAAAAAAGAAAAATTTAATCATGCCAGTTATCTAAATGAAACTTAAATTAAGAACTTCAAAATTTTAGCGAGCAACAATATTTAACCTTTGAATAAATATTGCGACAATCTCACATTTTAAAATGATACAAATATTCATGAAATAAAATAATTACGTATTATTTACTTACCTATTATTCTTTTTCATTACCGCGTAACATGATCCTCACCTCTATACTGTTACCTCGCGTATGCATATACGATTTACGATATTATGATATATGCATTATTATACTTATAACCTAAAAATATTTTTAGTACATTCACAATTTTATCTCGCACAAAACTGGCAATAAGTTCATTCTTTTGCTCCAGATTTTGCACAAACACGTACATTCATATTACGCGGAATCTCGCGCAGCAGAACAAATCTCGCAATATACGCGCAGATTACGAATGAATACACATCTGATACGCATCAGATGTCGTGCATGATTGTGCCTGGCATACGCTGCTATATGGGTAAGTATTAATTTAAATTCTTCCAGTAACTTTTATACATTCACTTAGATACGGCATCTTTAAATTCAGACGACTAGATTTAATTTTATTCACGCACTATTCCTACTTTATTACAGAGTACGTTTCATACTTCTTTTTTACTCTCTATAGGCTGATTTTTATTTTTATTCTGTAATTACTTCACTTTTATAACATTTTTTAATTTTTTTTACAACAATCGCCTTTTTTATCAATTTTTATTAATTTTTTATGAATTTTAATGCAATCCTTATTAATAATTTACATGAAAGTTATATCGTCATTCTCGGAGCAAATTACTTTCTTTTTCTTACCTCGTTCAATTATATGGGTTTAGCATTTAATTGCCCTTCTCCTATAATAATCAAACCTATAATATGATTTACAATTACTCTGCGAGATCAATGCTATTCATTGTCTAATATAATGCTAATCAATAAAAACAGAACAATTCAAAATATGTGGGTACTTTTAAATAATTTTACTTGGAATTCTAAATAAACTTTCTTTTTTTATGTGGTTCATTTTTCCTAATAGCCCTAGAAATGATTGTATTGGTAACCGTTAATTTATGAACGTTTCCATCCACGATAATTTAACTTTAATTAACTTAATTATGCTAATTATGTTAAATACTTTAAATAACTTAATTATAGTAATTATATAAATTAACTTCGTCAGTGTATGAAAGCCCAAACATTTTTGTCATTTATTTGTAATAAAATCTAAGGGCTATATTGTATTCTGTACGATTTCACTTTGATTCACTTTTCGATTAATGCAATAATCTAAAATTTCAAGAACATTAAAATTTTTTCTTAATTTTAACTCATCCATTCCATTATTCATTTAAAGGATGATTATTTAAATTATCGTTATTACTTTGCGAGTTTTGTCGTCTTTGATCATTAACATAATTGTATGCTGGCATTGAATACCACGTCTTAGCAATTAGCTTGCCCACTCGATTCATCACTGACTATTATGATTATTATAATCAGATGTATATATATGAATAGTATGAATACCGATATTCTCTATGATCGCCTTGAAAACTGTTTCGACCCATCTATGAACTCGTATTGAGATTATTTACTCGAGTGTTTTATTGATATTAAGCATTGCTACTTGCCTTGTTTTGTTGCTTTCAAAATTCTTAAAATTGACAGTAGTCAATGGTTTTTTAATCCAATTAGGATATTCTGAGGTTATTTTTAAATTTATTTCATAATCCGTAGGCTTTGAATAAATTAATTAGTTTTTTTTTAATTCTTTAAAGTAAAACCTTTCTTAGCTTCCTTTAATAGAATTGTATCTCTGCTCTTTCCATCGACTTTTAAACTTTGATTGTACCTCTGTGAAAATGCATCTTATTAGACACTTATCAATTTTTATTCGTAATTTTCTTTGTAGATAAAAAATAATATTTTTTAAATTGTAGTTAATATGCTGAACATAGCTATATATTGTACATAAGGTTATTTAATTGTCGTAATAGATTTTATCCCAGTGCCTCCGAGTTCCTAAATATTATCCAGCCCTCTTACTTGATTCTTCCGGTCTCTATACTGCTGCTGAACTCGGTCTTCCGCTAACGTGAAAGAAGTCGCGTCAAGTTATTAGGCTAAGAGTAGAATAAATTTTACTATACGTAACTTACGAGTGACTTAAAATGTAACGATCCAGGTAATTATAGAAACGAATGACCGGCAACTTCCACGCGCAACCTCAATTCGAATTTTTTAGTCTTCACGTCGAGTGGCTTATTCATGCTTACAATGAGAAGTACGAAAAAACTTCAAATCGTTAGCTTTCATATTTACTATCTTCAATTGTCAACTTACTTTCATCTTCTCTTTCCTTTCAAACGGGTTACTTTCTCGGTGTCTCTATCTCTTTTTCCTTTAGCTATTTTTTTTTTCTGATGATTTACTTTTCCATAATTGCAGACGAAAGTTGTTGCACAGGTTTTGCAATCAACTCAACCCAGTTTTACTAGAGTCTTACGTTTTTAATTTTAATATTCGACATTGATTGTTAGAATTATTTAATCTGATATATATTAAATTAATCCATAATGGTTTTTAAGATGTTTTTATAATATCGGGTTGGCATTATACGTATAGGTTAAATATTTCTTCATGTAATTAAATATAGTTATACATTGTTTATTTTCAAGATTAGAAATAATGTAAATAAGAAATTAATATAATATTATATTCTCTGGAGAATATATATGACGAAGAAATGTATATGCGATCTCCTCGGAGAAAACGGCGCCATACGAATTATAAAACTGTTTATAAATGATATGTACGTATATACGAGCTATCGAATAATTCTTGACGAAATCGTCGGTTGGCAATTTTAAACCTTATTTAATAAATTGTAATTTGAAATTTTGAGTCTGACTCTGAATGAATTCATTTAATTGGATTTGAATTGAAATTAATTAATTATTGAAGTCAGGATTGCGAGCAAACCTTTGTTAAAGGCCAGAAAATTGTGTACAACTAAGGTATACGCTTGATCCGTACCATGACGGGTAAAACTGAAGATTTTTCTGAGAACTAACTTTTATATGATTTATACAACTAAGGTGATCAAATATTAGCCGGTGGAAAATCAAGATTTTATGAAAGAGCTTTAACTGGTAATGCTTCCTTAAAAATAATTAATCCGTGCTGTGACGGAAAATTCGGAAATTTTCTTTCTAATAGCTGTCCTACAGATTTACAAATAAGGTGATTGTATTTTAGCTATAAGAAAATCTCGAGAATTTTAAGTATGGATGGTGTTATTAGTGTCAGTATTCAGGAATATAAATAGAGCGACGTTAAATAATATAATAGAAATATTGACGAAAAATTTTCGATAAAAATTTGGTAAAATATCATCTAATGATTACTAAAATAAATTATAAAATGAAAAACTGATCAGAACAGAAGGGTAGTATGAAAACATATAATTTTTTCAAAATAAATTATTAAAACTATAAATGTCCATAAAATTGTTTTATAATATTTATATTATTAATCCTCTGTTATATTGAGAAATTTACAATGTTATTAAGGTAATGCTGCTGAGAAGTTTATTTTGGAAGCTTTTGGAAGCTTGCAAAGATCATAAAGCATGTTTGAATTATAAGTTCCAAGTATGAATTATAAGTTCGTTCAATCGTAAAAAGAGAATAAGATTACCTATTAAAAGGTCTTAAGATTTAACAGAAGCAGGCATTATTTCAGTAAACTCTCCCCTAATTAATTTTTTTCCTTATGACAAATAATATTTGCTAACTTTGGCTTACATTAGAAGGGAATAATTTCTAATTTTGTTGAAGGGAAATTGAAGATAGTTTAAAGAAATAAAGAAACTGAAAATTAATTTAAGTTTGATAGTTATCTTGTTTTATCGAAATAAATTCATAATATAGGAAAAAAGTATTTTATGCATATTACTTATTCATACTCACTGTTCGTTACTTAAATATTATTGTAAACAAAAGTAAGTTGGATAAATTTAATATCGGGAAGAAATGTAAAATATTCGGAATAAGTCACGATATCGTAGTACGTATAGATTTTTTGTTGAATAAAACTCACCTAATTGTTATGTATATCTTTATAGATGATGTGAAACGAAAGGAGACTGTGATGTTTTTGGAAAACCAAAAAGAAGGAATGAATCAGAGGATATTGTCACGGCCTCTTCGTTGCTGCTTTTACATATTAGTATCACTGACTTCAAAGAATTTCACTTCGGAGAATTTCACAGCACTATTCTAGACTGATATACCAGTAATTTAAAAAAAATATTTATTTACTTGTTTACTTGTTTTTGATTGTTACTTTCAATTGAGCGTATAAGTGACTTTTGCAAAAGTAACTTTTACCATTCGACTATTTCTAATTATGAATTATTTTTGATAAGCTTGAAGCGGCTGGTCGTTAGTTAAATAAAGTCGATCATTCGAAAATACACAGCTAGTTGATTAAAAACCGTAACGTTTAGATTAAAGTGAATAAGTTCCAAGTCAGCTGACTGTTCTACGTTCAACGAAAGGCTCAACTAAAGTCCACAGATGAGAATTCTGTTACTCTTATAACAAGTATGTCGTATACGCTAACCTAACAAGCTATACTGAGTAATTCTATTACGTTCTTTTTTACGTATAAACAACTATTCTGATTAATTTTAATTATATACGCGAATCGTCAGACCTGGCGTGTAAAGCCAATTCAGTTTTCCTCTTAGTTTGTTTATCTTTTGTGACTAATATTACATCATCACCACTATTGCTTCAAATTTATATTCTAATTTAATAAATTTCCAATTCACAAAATAAACATAGGATTTCTTGAGTTCGATAGAACTCTAATTACCACTTTCATATCATTGTTAGAAAAAACATTAAATTATATTCATATTTCATTGGTAATTGCAAATGAAAATATAATACTGTATAGAACTGAAATTAATGTAGAATGTACATTAAATTTAAGAAAAGTTTCTTAAACTTTACTATTTTATCTATAAAACAAAATTATGTAAAAATTAATAAAAGTTAATGTTTAAGGCCTTAAATTTAATGCATATTTCATAAATTCCGAAAGGTTTTATTGCCCACCGATAGGGATACCTGTTTTTCTACGTAGCCCCATGAGTAGCAACAACTCTCATCAGTTAATGTATTTGTGCCCAATCTAAGAATGCGTTCAAAATATATAAGTTATGTTTTAACTATATGTAAAGGTTCAAAAGAGTTGTACAATTCGAAGTATATAATTTATTAAAATTAAAAGTAATAATTCGGGTGATAAATATATGAGATGACGTATATATATATATATACTTAAAGTTAGAACAGTACAGTATTTTCCATGATTTCACGATGAAAAATTATTTTTATTTATGAACTGAATATCCAATGATATATTAAATTTAAAGTACATGTACTGGAAGCTACTTTTACGAACGTAAAGGAAGTGACATTCGATCAAAAATGAAAATTCCTGCACATTTGCATGAAATAATTTTCAATATATTTTGTATAAAATTTAATGTAAAGTGCATAATTTTTAGCTTTTAACGAATTTCAATTCTTTTACATTCAAGAAAGTAGCTTCCAGTACTTACATCTTAACTTTAACAAATTTACATTGTTAACAGTTTGTATACTGTAATTTAATATTCGATCCAATTTTTCAATTTAATAAATTTTTAATCTGATAAAGTCAGTATATCAAAGCTGGCTAAACGTCGCTCAATTATCAAATCGTATAATTAATTTTACTTGTATTGATTCTTCAAGATTATGACATTATATTATTGTTAAATTTAGTAGATCTAAAATAAGCCCTATAAATTTTTTCGAATTTGTAACGCTTTCCCAGTCAAAATGAATACAGTAGGTTCTTCCTTAAAAATTCTAATGCTTTCCTTTAATTATTAGAATTTGAAGATACTTTGTAGCCAGAGAAATTTTTTAAATGAAAATCACTATATTTATCAGCCGATTCGAAGTAAGTCTAATAGTTCAAATATAAATTCTTACTTATTGCCAATGAAAGTTCGAGATTATATACACAAGTTAACACAAGGACTTATCCTCACTATATATGCATATGAAAAAAATTAATCAATTCCAAAAAATATTCGGTTATCTGTCAATGAAACAGCTTACTTGCAATATAAAAATATTATTTATTTCAAGTACGCATTAAATTAAAAGTACTAAAATTCGTTTAAATTGCGGAAATATATTTTTTCTTTTAACTAAAGCATTCCATAAGCCAGCGCTAAATAAATATTTATTTTATTGCATTAAATTTTTTTCAGTTTTGAAATATTATCTGTTCCTCCAATCCGACACCAAAATTAAATATTTTTATAAATAATATCCTCTTACTATCTATAGAATAACAAATTTAATTAGACGCAAATACTTATCTAAAAATAAATTTAAACAAAAGTAAAATAGTTAATTTAGTTTGATATACTATCAGCATATTAAAAACTTTATAACCTATAAATCTAATCATGTATTTAATAAATAGTTTATATGAAATATTTTTCGAAAATATTCCGAAGTATATTAACAAAAAATAATTTATATAACGCAATTAGCGCTTAAAGCAATGAACGATTAAAATAAATGATTAAGTTCATTTTATATGTATCTCTATGCTGCTATTTATAGTAATCGATGTTGTTTTCAGCCATAATTGCGTTATATAATTTGTCTTTGGTTAATATATTTCGGAATAATCCGACGCATTGGTCAAGAGCGCACCTCGGGTGATCACCAAGGTTAAGCAGTTTCACCGCGACCAATATACTTGAATAGGTGACCATGCGAATGCTGACACCTTATTCATCGCTTAGGTGTTTTTTAACACACAACAATGCGAGCGGGTAGGTGTGAGACTGACAAATTCCGTATCCGAGCCTACGAAATGTGACACGGATACTGAATTTGAACAGTTTCAATGCACCGACCACTGCGGAGAGCGGATTCTCCCAATTGACATTTATCCCACTGGGTTTGACCATAGATTTTCCCCACTTCACAGGTAGAACCCTGGGCTAATGCGGAGTAGCTGGCTTAAGTTAAGATTTAGCTTAAGTTTAATTTTTAAGACAGGGGAAAATAGTATTTTAATTAGGATTAAATGTGAAAAGCCTCACTCATTATATATATATATATATATATATATATATATATATATATATATATATATTATAAAAAATATATTTTGGAATATTTTCGAAATATATGTGATATAAATTTATTTTAAAGTTCTTAATATAATAAAAATACATCAAATTTACCTAACTATTTTAAGCATGTTAATAGTACATTTTATAACTAGGAACCACCCTAGGTTTTTAAAATCATGTTGCATATATTATGTTCTCATACGAAAAAAGCCAAATCCGCTTAAAATAAATTTTATTATAATCATTCTTCGGTTTCAAGCACTAAGACTTTCTTTTTCTGTAAATAAAACGTTTCTATATTTGGCAAGAAATGTACTAATGTCCCATAAACCTTATTCTGTCTCATGAATTAATAAATCAGCTTCCATAGACATAAAAAGACATAAAGGTTATAATCATTATTATACATTTAGTGAAAGCGCTTTAAAAATGGCCAAATTACGTTTGACAAATGCAGATATTGTATTGAATTGGTACTTTGTTTCTTGACTACGAGAAAAATTTTTATTTGTCGGAAATTTCATTTCTTTTTGAAAACATTATTGAATGAAAACATCTAGAATACGATATAATTAGATACACTATTATGTTTTCCATCATACACTCAGGGCATTTAACTATTTCAATGATCTGATCACAGTCAGAAAATGTTGTTATAATTAGTTATTTTAATCATTATTTATTTTTTATCATTTAATTTAGTAGTGTATATAGTATATATTAAAATATATGTTAAGCTTAATAGAAACACTACAAATAACTATACATTACTAACTTTTATTATTTTTAACTTTCTATTACTATTAAAATGAATATACCATAGAAATATATATACAATTTTTTGATTTGGTAGATATTCCATTTTGCCTTTTGTCATTTACCTTCAAAAATACACAGATCACATTCCGCTAAAGTAATAGCGACATACTTGTAGATATTTATCTCAGTGAATATGTCGAGTTTCGTTCCAATTAAATCGCATCTGAAGCGCATCGGTTGCTGATAGAACATGTTCTAGTCATTAGAAGATATGAGGCATGGTTTCGTCAATTTAAGAGTGGAGATTTTGATTTGACAGACAATGAATATCCTAATGTATCGAAAAAGTTCGAAGACGAAGAATTCTAGGCGTTATTGAATTAAATATATTGACATAAATACTTAATGTGATTCGAGAAGAAATTTTCTAATGATTAAAAGCTGTGGGAAGGGTCTAGAAGTATGGAAAATGGGTGACATACCAAGTAAGCGATATGTAAACAGCAAATCGAAAAACACTTTGTGAAATGCTGCTTCAAGAGTTTTAAAGAAAATCTTTTCTGCATCGAACTGTCAGGGGGAGAAGGCGAACATAAATTTATTTTGAGAACCCGACCTGAAAAAAATCATGACTGCGTGAAGCCGGTCCATCAACTGCTAGGCCAAACCGGCTTGGCTGTAAGACGATGCTCTGTGTTTGGTGGGGCCAGTATGGTGTGGCGTGCTGTCAGTTATTATAACCTGGTGAAACGGTGAATAAGGATCGTTGCCAACAACAAATTATCAATTTCAATCATGCGTTGATCCTTTTTTTTAATGTTCATATGACAATTTAAGCATATTGTACTGCAAAATAATCAAATAAAGTATGTTGATCAAGGAAGGTTTATATAATTCTTTCAAATGAATATCTACTATATGTGAATTTTATTACACTACAAAAACAAAAAAAAAAAAATTTAATTGTATTTATGTTGACTGCCCATATACAAATTAATAAATATTTTTTATTAGTCTTAAAGTCCAATCAATTCAATCTAAAAATAAAAATACAAATAAAAATAAAAATGAAATAAAAATTAAAAATAAAAATTAAATTAAAAATTAAATTAAAATTATCATGACAGTCAGACTGTCCTTGTTTACATTCACCTCCGTAGACTAATCTGAAAATAAAATATTAGCTGAAAAAATTCTTTGATAGTAAAATGCAATCTGACTGTCCCCAACACCCTTAGCTAATTGAAGATCTGTCCAACGATTCGAGGTCGCTGTAAGACCAATAAAAAAATATTTATTAAAAAAAAAAAAGAATTATTTCTGTTAAATATATATATATATATATATATATATATATATATATATTTCATCCTCATATATATATATATATATATATATATATATTTCATCCTCATATATATATATATATATATATATATATATATATATATATATACCATGTAATCAAATTGGAACCGATCTGATAAAAAGAAACAACCATTTTTACGTATTTTAATACAAATCTTTATTATCGCCTTCAAAATAGGCTCCTTTCGAGCCAATACAAGCATGATAAAGGGGAATCCAATTTTCCAGACACCTGTTGTAAGCCTCGCCTAAGGATTTTCTTCAGTTCCTTTAACGAATTACTTTTGATACCTGGACTTTGATACATGGACTCATGGTGCGTTCCCCGAAGCGAATTTTTCAGAAAGAGGAAAAAGTCACAGGAAGCCAAATCTGGTGAATACGGTGACTGAGCGATGACTTTCATTTCGTATTTGGCCAAAAAATCAGACACAATCGTGCTGGAATGTGCAAGCCATTTATCGTGGTGAAAAAACCATGAATTGTCTGCCCACAGATCCGGTCGTTTACGACGAATTGCTTCATATAGACGCCTCAAAACAGCCAAGTAGTACTGCTTATGGATCGTTTGACCTCTTGGAACGAATTTATGATGAACCACCCCATCGTAATCTAAAAAAACGATGAGCATCACCTTGATTTTTGACCGACTTTGACGTGATTTTTTCGGTTTCAATTTATTTCTGGAGCGCCATTTGCTAGATTATGGGGTAGTTTCGACGTCATATTCATAAAGCCATGTCTCGCCATCAGTAATGATGCGTAAAATGAATGTTTGAAAATAATTCTTATAAATAGTTCACTATAATACTTTGATAAGTTTTAGAATATTGATAAAATACAGAAAACAATTATTTTTAATATAGAATTTTCGTTATAATTGTAAAAATAGAAAAAGTATTTTATAAATTCATATTTAATATAATTATTTTCTGTACAAAATAATTTTCTACATTTGTTTCAGGAATAATAAATCAAAAATAATAATTGGAACTTTTAAATTGAACAGGTATTTCAATTTGTATAAACTTATATTATAAATGTTTTAACTATATGCTCATTCACATTTAGAATCAAAGTAATGTTTTCTGACTGTTAATCCATGTAGGTATATGAAGAAAATATTGAATTTAGTTCAAAATTACACTGAAATTATACCATACTCCAGTGACCTTTAATTCCATTGTTTCATTCAGCACTATTTTTATACAAAAATATTAAATCGATAAAAAAAGAAAAAATTGTAATTAACTAAAATCTATTTGAAGGCCAATGTTTGTTATTTCTTCAGCAAGCAATAATGTGAGGGAGACTATATTTTTATACGCCCTTGAAAAATTTCTATCTAATCAGATTGCAGGATAAATAGATCACCTTCTATCAAGTTTTTTTTTGTTTTAGAAATTCTTGAGTAAAGCTGTAGCCTCAGATATTTTTTTCTTAGATATTATATTCCATAAATCATACTCAAAATTATTTATTCATTTTAAAAAAAAGGGGGGGTATAGTGTCAAATCAAAGTGTCGTTGTGTGCTGAACTTGGTATAAGCACAGGGCTATACCAACGCGGAGTCCTTCACCAATGGCGGCCGAAATTGTCAAATTTTTTGCGATTTCTACTCGTAATTGATATTAGTGAATTTACATCGTTGCATACGCTCTAAAGTACCCTTCCGTTTGCGTGCGCCGGGGGAATTGAGCTTTTTTGTCTTTTTTTTCTTCGGAAATATTTTAAATAATTCAAAATCAACGAGTGTGATTTTGAAAATGATTTAGGAGTGCTTCTACGACGGCAAGATTCGGCTATTACGGATATTGGAGTGGATCGCCATGCAAGGGCGTCAGGAGACGGACCTGGGGCAATGGTAACTCCAAAAATTTTTTTTGAATTGAAATTTATTGATCATTTCTGATTTTATACACATATACTTGATTCAAGTTATAATTATTTTGCATAATTAATATTTTATATCATATCAAAAATTGTGTGCGTAAATGCATAAATTACGATTCGCCTGCCAGCCACTTACGCGATGTTTTGTTTTTACAAGAAGATTTAAATTTATAAATAAGCAAAGAAGATTAACAGAAATTTGATATAGAAATTCAACAAGAAGAAATTCTGTTACACCTATCCGTTGAACGGAGACGAAAAGCATCTTGTACTGATATATAAATATATAAGAGTGATATGTATTAGATTAAGCAAACAATATTATTTAATCAAGGAATTTAAAGCGTCATCATTCCGTATGTCTAAGAAAGAAACAAGAAGAGAGAATCTAAAAATGACATTTCTTGAATCACTAAATTCAATTTATAAATTTTGTCATCAATCAAGATACATCCTCCAATCTGTAAATAAAATAAAAAAAAAAAGAAAAAAAGAGGAAATAGCTGCCAGACAACAGCGCGTCCCAAGCGTACGCACGTCTGCATGATTTGCCACTCATTTGCGTTGTAATTGCGTAAGTGCATTGCCAAGCAAGAAAAATTGAATTATTACCGGTAATACACAAGCACAAGTTGCTTGAAATAACAAGCAATTTATTATAGGTTAAATATATAGGTTAGTAATATAATGCACCTGCATCTAATGTATTTTCATGGTCTTTTCTTCTTCCATCTAATAATTATATTCATCATTACAATTTTTGTGTTTTACATATATATAAAAATTTATATTAAGTAAAAATTTAAATACAGTATTTTAAAGAACACTGGATATATTTATACTGTTACATACTTCACAATTCTTATTCTAGCGAAAATTGTATATAAAAATATCATATTTATTTATATTTTAAGATTATAATATGAATTATCAGTATAACTAGTAAGTATTTTAATATTATTATAGACTGAAAAATATTACATCTTTAATTTATAATCATATTGTTTGATTTCGTTTGTATTATCATTAATTATTCATATTTATTTATATTCAATAACTTAATTGATCGATTAAATTAATTAATAATTATTATGTAATCCATTACTGAAGCGTGTTATGAGGGCGTTCTATATATTCTGTATTATATATATTGTATTGTAAATTTTTGCATTAAATTCATTAAATTATAATTATTTGAAAAAGAATTGAAATATTCAAAAAAGGACTTTTAAGAAAAGTAAAATAGTTAAGCGAGTTTGATGTGTTATTAGCATAGTGACAATTTTAAATACATATTCTCATGTATTTAATAAAGAATTATATAAAATAGTTTCTGAACGTTCCAAACATTATAAAACAAAAAATATTCTATTATTAATTTAGAAATCAGTTCACTGATATAGTTAGATGTTCTATATACAAAATATTTTTCTAAAATTTTCCAAAATAGATTAACAAAAATATATAACGTAATAACATCTTAATAGTCGACCATTAAAACAAATCGCTATGTGTATTTTATATGCACCCGATAAACAACAGCATATATAGCTTAAGCTAAATAAATCTGAAGCTCTAAAAATAATAAATATATAGTTTTAATGGAAATGATGCAGCTTAATAAAGTAATGAGATTATTTACAAATAGCCGAGTTTGTTTTGACATCTTTTTGTCCACGTATGGATTGAGAAAATATAATTAATTATCTTGCATCATCGATTTTTTAAGTACACATTCTGCTAATTATTCTAATATTAAAAAAATAGGTATGTACTTGCCAAGCCCGTTCTCACAAACATTATAGGTGAGCAAATAAAACAATACTATATATATATATATATATATATATATATATATATATATATATATATATATATATATAATAAATAAAATAATATAATAATCTGCTTTTTTTGATCACAAACAGGACATCTAACCGTTTCAAAGATTTGAACTTCAATTTCGTTCTATAATAGAACTTTAGCTAAATAGAAAAATTAGCTAATGATTTAGTCAATTATTAGAGTAGTGCTTTTAATATTAAAATTTAAATATTTTTATGTAGTTCTTCTATATGAAAATAAGATAAAAATTTACTATATTTTTGGATGACCCGATTTTTTAGTATTTGCAGTATTATTATATTTTCTTTTATTAAGACTAAGGTACCTTTTATATAATATATTTTTTAAATATATTTTGGAACAATATTTTCGGAACATTTTAGAATATATATATATATATATATATACATAATGTAAAATATCTATTTACTTTAATGCATTAAATGAAAAAAGAACAGAAATAAATTTATAAATTGTCAAATTTATGTTGATATAAAATCTCTTTAAACTTACAAAAACTACAAAAAATTTCTAAAAAATTACAAAAACATATGAGCATCCAAAAATATAGTAACTTTTTATCTTATTTTCATATCAAAAATTACATAAAAATATTTAAATTTAAGTATTAAAAGCAATACTGAGTGCGACTCTCATAATAATAGACTATATAACTAATAGTAGACTAAATTATTAGCAGATTTTTCACGTTCTATTATGGAAGGAAATTAAGAACATATCATTGAAATTGTCAGATGTCGTGTTTGTGATGAAGGAAAGCAAAATTATATATATATATATATATATATATATATATATATATATATATAATATTGTATTGTAATTCAATGTTTTGCATTGAATTCATAAAATTTTAATGATTTGAAGAAGAATTGAAATCTCCAAAAAATAACTTTTCACAAAAATAAAATAGTTAGACGAGTTTGATGTGTTATTAGCATAGTGACAATTTTAAATACATCTTCTCATGTATTTAATAAAGAATTTATATCAAAAACTTTCTAAATGTTCCAAATATATTAAAACAAAAAATATTCTATTCTTAATTTTGAAATCAGTTCACTGATATAGTTAAATGTTCTATATACAAAATATTTTTCTAAAATCTTCGAAAATAGATTAATAGAAATATATAACGCAATAACATTTTAATAATTAACCATTAAAACAAATGGCTAAATATATTTTATATGCATCTCTATAAAAAACAGTATATATAGTTTACACCAATATATCTTAAGCTCTAAAAAATAATAAATATATATTTGCAATGGAAATGATGCATTTTAATAAAGTAATGAGATTCTTTATAAATAGCCGAGTTTGTCTTGACATTATTTTATTCACGTGTGGATTCAGAAAATATAATTAATTATCTTGCATCATCGATTTTTTAGATGCACATTCTGCTATTTATTCTGATAATAAAAAAAAACAGGTATGAACTTACCAGGCTCGTTCTCACAAACTTTATAGGTGAGCAAATAAAATACTACTATATATATATATATATATATATATATATATATATATATATATATATAATTATAAAATAATAAATAAAATAATATAATAGATCAATATAATCTGTTTTTCTTCATCACAAACAGAACATCTAACCGTTTCAATGATCTGATCTTTAATTTTGTTCTATAATAGAACATGAAAAATTAGCTAATAATTTAGTTAATTATTAGAGTAGTGCTTTTATTATTTAAGTTTAAATATTTTTATGTAATTTTCTACATGAAAATCAGATAAAAATTTACTATATTTTTAGATGACTCTAATTTTTAGTATTTGGAATAGTATTCTATTTGGTTTCATCATGACTAGGGTATCTGTTATATAATATATTTTTGAAATATATTTCCGAACAATATATTCGGCACATTAAAAAAAAAAATTATTGTATATATGTGTTATGAAAGACATGATTATGTTTATAGGTTTTGATGTTCATAATATGTGAAAAATATTAAACTCGCCTAACTATTTTACTTTTGTTAAATGTATATAATTTAGCGATTTCAATTACTTTTTAATGCATTGCTATTGTAAAACTAACTTGATCATTGTAACATAGTGCATAAAATTACACAATTATAAACTTAGTAGCTGGAAAATAGATCTTTATCGATAGTATAGAACCATAGGTTATGTTATAAATTAGTAGTTTTGTCTCATTTTTTTATGTTTATTTCATTTAAAAAGTTAATTTTTATATATGACTTATCAATAAACAATAATATTAAAATAAAGTTAAATAAAGTTGACTTTGTAAAAATATATATATTAAATTGTAATTTTTTTATACAGAGTTTAAAGAGATTTTATATTAACATAAATTTGATGATTTATACATTTTTTTCAGTTCTTTTTTTCAGTTAATGCAATAAATTAAATACATATTTTAACTTGTATATATTCTTCAGAATTTTCTTTAAATTAATGTACTTTTGTATAACAATAATAAATAGTTAAATGTATAGATTATATTTGAATTGTAATTTTTAAACTTATTGTGAAGTGGAGCTGAGTGTGAATATACAATTGCCAAATACGTCGCTCTTTCTCTTTCTTGAATTATAATAGAAAAGAAGACAATTTTTTGCGTGATAATACGTGTTTATTCTAGTGCAGTTTGCAGATATAGGTAGTGTCGATTCGCAAACCAATGACAATCTGATCCCACTCCGGTAGAGCGAGTAAATTTATTGTGAGGTTACAGTGCGCAAAAGGGGGGAGCGTGAGCGTGAGCTACCTGTTCGACCAGCTAGGATCTTATGCTTACTAGTTACGCTAACTCACTCAGAAGGAGCGCAATATAATATAATATACAGAACGGTACAGTTAAATAATTAACGCTAATAGATTTCGGAGAAACCTAATACTGTCTAAATTAGCCATATTATTAGATGAAATAATGAAACGTGTATATAGAATTATACCTTGCGATACATAACATACCGGCCCCTTTGAACAAACGTGTTCAAAATAATGATAATACGCGTATTGTTACATGAATTTACAAACTAAGCTATAATAATTTGCCTTTTTCTGTCATACATAAGTGTACAATATACAATATACAGAGTGATTGATATAATATTTTGACATGAAATTAAGGAAATAATTGATTTACATAGTACTTAGGTATACATGATATAAATTATATAATAGTTAATGTAGTAGTTTTTTGGGATATTTATTTAGATACAGAACTATGTCATTCTTAATAGAAACCATGATACATTTTCCTGGTTGTTAATAGGTAACGGCGATATTTTTTTTACGATACGCTTATAAATTTCATCAGCAGTTTTTATTGTAACTATTCGAATCACACCATTTTCTCCTAGATAAGTCTGTATAACACGGGCGAGATTCCATTGTAATCGTGGACTATTATCGTCCTGCACAATAACAATTGTGTTCTCGTTGATTTCTTGAACGGAGCCATTGTGCCATTTATGGCGTATATTTTTCTCATGAAGGTATTCCGTTCTCCATCTAGCCCAAAAATGTTGTTTAAACTGCTAAGCATGTTGCCAAGCTGACAGACGCCCCGTTGGAATGTTTCTGTAATCGTAGTCAGGTATACTTCTCATCGAATCACCAATTAAAAAATGGGTTGGGGATAATGCTTGTAGATCTTTGCGATCGGAGGATAAGGGTGTCAAGGGGCGGTGCTTAAAATTGCCTCGATTTCTGCAACTAATGTATGTAGTGCCTCATACGCGAGCACCGTGTTCCCTGCAATATGAATCATATGAGATATAAAGGATTTGACGGCCGCTTCCCAGAGCCCGCCAAAATGAAATAAGTGCGGTAGTATAAAATGCCATTGTATTAATTCATTGGTAAGCGTAACCTCAACCTTTTACGATTCTCCTAAGAAGTTAAAAAATTATTAAGAGTATTAATTTCCTGTTTTGCCCCAGAACAATTTGTTGCGTTGTCGCTAAACATATCAGAAGGCTTATCGCGTCGAACAATAAATTTCCCCAAACTTGCTAAACAGGCTTCGGTAGTTGAATCCTACACTATTTCTATGTATACCGCTTTCGTACAAAAGCATACAAAAATAGCTATATATACTTTAGGTTTGCTACGATTGCGATGGCGTCTTTCTTTAATGAAAAACGGCCCACAGAAATCGATTCTGGTTTGCATAAAAGGGCGTTTGTACGTTATTCTACTAGTTGGTAAATCTCCCATTATAAAGTTAAGCGTGGATGGTTTGACCCGAAAACAGATAAGGCACTTTCTTAGAATATTTGTCGGCCATGGATAATTCAGACTATACTAGCGAGTAATATTAAGAGTCGTTTGTACACCACTATGAAAGTTTCTTAAGTGTTCGCTGTTAATGATTAATTTGGAAAGAACATGCTTTGATGGTAGAAGCATCGGATGCTTATAAGAGTAAGGTAGGTATGATAATCTTTATCTTCCGCCTATCCTATGTATACCTTCAGAATCTAAAAATGGAGAGAGTGGTGTAAGTTTGCCATTCAAAGTATGTTTCTCTGATTATAGTTTAGTATTTTTTGCAAATTCGCAAGCTTGTACGATTTTTATAATCCGTCAACGTATATTAATGGACGCTCGCATCTAATCAAAACATCGTTCGAATTTAATATATTGATCGTTCGCGTTTTGGATTGACAGTTCTTTAGAAAACGGAAACAATAAACTAGAATTCTTGTCATTTTTTCAATACAAGTGATTTTCGTAAAAACTTGAAAATTGTTCACAGTTGCCTCATATTCCATGTTTTTAATACGAGTCAGTAAACATATATTCATCCGCTTTTCATGTGTTACTGAGATTGTCGACTCTTCAAGGTTTTTGATCAGCCATGAGTTTTCTGGATTTCCGAGTCACGCATGACAATTTCGCCAAAGTTGTTGTTGCTCCTTAAATACGGCCGGCGTCAGAACACGAGAAAGCATATCGGTGTGATAAAATAACTAACCACATGTTACAATGTGGTCGCTTTACATAAGTCTTGAATTTCGGATACCCGGTTTCCAATAAATTTTTTTAACGTGTGTAGTGGCGTCTTTAACCAGTGTAATACTATAGTTGAATCTGACGACAGTACTGTCTTTTCAAATGTTAAGTGATGTAACGATCGAAAAACTATGCTATACAAATTGGCCAATAAATTGGCGGCAAATAATTTAAGTCAAGGTATCATAATTGATTTTAACGTGGCAACGCGAGATTTGTCGCATAAAAGTTTGATGCTTACGATCCTGTCCGCATCTGTTAATCGAATATATAGTGTCGCATCGTACGCATCTTGGCTGGCGTCGTAAATGCCATGTATCAGTAATGTAACATAGTTCTTGAATACAATTCTTCGTTTTATATTAAAATTCTTTAATAATTCTAATTCGGAATAGAAACGATTCCATGCGGTATGTATGTTTTGGGAAATGGACTCGTCCCAATTCAATTTTAGTTGCTACAGTTTGCATAATTATTTGAGCTTTAACTATAATCGGTCCCAGTAATGTAAGTAGGTCGAATAAATGGGCTATATGCGATAGCATCGTTCACTTATATATTATATATTATTTATAGCCTTATTAAGTTTTTCTAAATTTATCGCGTATGCAATTGTATCCTGATACAAAATTCAACAGATCCCCAATGTCTTTATCGTTCCATTATCGAGATGCATATGAGGATTTATATTTTACTCCATCGTGGCTTCGATTAGTTTAGGCTCGTTCGAAGCCCATTTTCGTAAATGCAAATCGTCTTTTTTCATAACCTCCAGCAATTCATTTTTTATATCCTCCGCCTCCGAAAGAGTTCCCAAACCGATTAAAAGATCGTCCATGTAGAAATCCTCGGTCAAAACACGCACCGCATAAGGATATATAGTCGTTTCATCGATATCGAGCTGTTGTAAAACGCGAGTAGCTAAATATGATACTGAAGTTGTATCATACGTAATGGTATTGAGTGTATAAAAATTTTTGGATTTGAACGATCAAACGTATCTACGATAATATACCGATATATCTTTTGGATATCCGCTGTCAATATGTAAACATACATATGGAAACGTAATAAAATAAAAAATAAGTCATCCTGCAACGCAGGGCCGACCATCAAAATGTCATTTATGGAAGCTCACTAGAGCTTTTAGAGGATCCGTCGAATACGACAATCAGTTTCGTTGTTAATCTCAATTCTTGCATTATTGCGCACTCACATTCCGACATATGACTTTCATATTCCGCGAGAAACTCGTGATATAGGCCCTTAACTCTGGTTTTGTTTCCAGTGATCGTTTTAACGCATAAAATCGTTTTAGCGTGGAGGGATAACTATCGCCTAAATTACATTTATTTTGTTTGAAAGATAGCTTAACAATATAGCGTCCCAAGCTATCACGAAACGTATTTGTCTTAAAATGTACTTCATACGTTATTATTGTACTTCACACACATTATTGCAATCTTACAATATGAGGATTTCGGTTTGGTAGAAAATGAGAAACAGCCGGCAACTACCCAACCTAGTACCGTTTTTTATAAGATCGTGGAGGGAGGTGCAAGTCAATGCGTCCTATTGAAAACAGCTAATAAAATTGTTCAGAGCCGATTATTATATTTATAGTTTGCGGTATGGAAAGTTTAGATTTGCTAATTTAACGCTTCTTTCGGTAATCGTATTAAAGATAATTTGCTAGTAATTCTAAGTAAAACTAAAAAGTTCAGCTTTGCCAAATAATCGTTGATTCACGATTAAATTTTTGCTGAAAGACCTTTTGTGCATTAGTCCGATTTTTTTCGCAAATTGTCTGGTAATTATATTGGATTGCGCCCCAGAATCGAGAAGAGCACAGCACGAATGTAGTATTAAATGATAACTGGTGAACTATATGCAATAACGTATGGTTCCTTTTTTACACGACTTTCACCTATTATTGATTCGGGCTTCATCAGCATTATGATTTGGCTTCAAGCAATAAAAACAAAGTTCATGCAACTTTACGGTTTCTGCGCGATCCTGTTGACTGGCAGTATGAAGCCTTTCGTAGTATTGAGTATAATGCCGCCCCTTACATATATTATATATTAATCTCGTATTCGCGAAATAAGGTGCAACCGGAATATTTTGACTCGTACTATGCTTATTGTCTGCATTTCACGACGAATTATTTATTGGATAGGAATTTTTCTGTCCTTTCCGCCTTAGCGTTGTACAAGATTTTTTTCTATTATTGAGAAAATGAAATAAATCATGCATGCCTAATGCTTCACGTTCTTGACAATACTCTCTCCATTTCAATTGCGTCTAATCAATTTCGAAGTTACCGCGTACATTGGAAATTAATAGTTCCAGGTAATTACTTATCCGCTTGGAGGTTTATATCCAAGGTACGTCAGGACTTCTGGAGACGTTGGCATATAGCCGAGTATCTCGGTGAATTAGAAAGGCGACAGAAATGGGCCCATCCCAATAGCGAGATTATGCTCAAGGACGTTGTTGTACTTATCGACAAAAATGGCCCCTGGGAGTAGTCGTCGAATTGCATTCGAAGAGTGACGGCGCGACACGCGTCGCTACTGTAAAAACGGCCCAAGGATCTCTCAAGAGGAACATTACTCGAATTTGTCCATTACCTGCATGTGACTCATTGTAATCGTATTCACACCTTGTAAATATATTCATATTTTGCACTCACGGCATAAGATTCATACATTTCATTCGCATTCTGTCGCAACCGGGAAGAATGTTTATATCCTTTAGTCTATGCAGAAGAACAAAGAACATCGAGAGTCTAAGTCACAGCGATCCGTCGCATGCCTTGACGCGCGCGCTGGCCACGCATTAGTGTTTGGATGATGCGGGGAGGGGATAGAGCGATAAGCGTAGCCGAGTAGCCCGCTGCATCGTGCTTGTTTCAGTTTCGATAATTAAGTTGTCTAAGACGCATGCCTCTATATCTATTTGACAAAGATTCGCGATGTTCTTTGCTCTCGGAACGAAGTACTGTTGTAATTCGGGTTTTTCATTTAATTATTACACGCTGAGTACTCCCGGCACACCATTGCCAGTCAAGCTGCTGAGCGCTCCCTGCACATTGCTGCAGATCGAGCCGCTAAATTACGCTCTCGCGTAACAAGTGTTCAAGCCGCTTCGTATATTCAAAATTCGCATTCACACATACACAATTAACATGTTTTAAGGATTTTTTGTACCTTAAGGCTTTTTCCCTAGGGTCAATAATGGAAATTGCTCATATTGCACAAAAATTTTGTATTTTTATTTAATACCCTTCATCAGAAATCTATCCTTATCAAACTCGGGATTCCGAATGCGAAAGGACGTATTCTCGACGAAACAGTTTCAATTTTAAGTACAACCTGACAGATTATTTTAATAATTTATGGAGTCGGCATTCGGGGGAGTGAATGTAAATAAACACACATCAATTTGAAACAATAAATATTTACTAAACTAAAAACGATGAGGCATAAAAAAACCTCCATTTATTAAGTGGAGGAAAAAACCGAATTAATTCATACAATATGTAATAATGATACATGTAGATACACCAGTTTTACACTGAAAAAAAATCATACAAATACTACAAACCTCGTACGCACATACGCTATACTCACACGCTGTAATCACAATCACACTTACATACGAAGTTCTTCTGGCGAGAAACGGTGGCTTGAAGAGACGAGTCTCTGAGGCCCAAGGGGAAGACGAGCTCCGCTGGTACTCCTATTCCGCGTTGCGGCCTCAGCGTCCTGAGTACGGGTGCAGCCCTCATCGCAACGGCGACACACTGGGCACGAATGCCGCTGGAAACACCCTTAGCGTTCGCACCCAATCGTTCGTCTACACGGCCAAATGCCATGCCCCGCTGCAGTTCTCCTCAACCAATGCTGGCGACGCCTACACTCACACACAGGCGCGAGCACGTGCGCACACAAATACACTATGTATAATGACCGATCGAAAAAAAAACATAAATCGTATCAGTAATATTTCAATTTTGCGACACGGGATCACAAGAGTACGGATGATCGCGCTCCCAAACCAAAACCAAGAATGTCTCTCCATTGCGATTGTCCCTCCTGGCAGTCGAACACAGTTGCGGAGAGGGAGGGGTGCTACCGTAGTCGAGACGCCCACACCGATCCACGGGCCGTGTAATCATCCGATTCCTCGCGAAGAGCGTCAGGAGAGTTTCCGTAAGGCCATAAACAGAGGAAAGCGCACGTTTTATTGCACGTGCGCGTTTCCACGTGCGCGTTTCCAGATGGTCAACATTCTGAACAACACTGCATTTCCGTAATTACTACCAATAAATAGCCTTACGCTAAGAGATTTGTCGCAGATGCTACTTCTTCATCTCCGTCTATACCATCGTAAAGATTTTCGGCGTTCATATAGCCCAAACATCAATAGAAAAGCAGCCAGATAAAATAACAATATCAGTACCAAAATCTCACCAAAATCAGTAAGTCAAGCGAAAGCTATTCGCATAGTTGTGAAAACTACGAGCAGTTATTCTGGACTCGTATTATCTGCTGGAATTAAAGTCTGAGGATAACAAGAATGCGATAAAAAAATTCTAGATGTACTATATTACTTTTATTTACATTTATATATATATATATATATATATATATATATATATATATATATTTATATATATTATAATTAAGAAATAAAAATGTATACAAATAATTAGAATAAACGTGAACCTCCCTTTAATGCTTATGTCAAATATTTATTGCTATTATATAAGTTATATACAACAGAGTATATGAATTATATCGATCATTTATATAAAAATTTAATAATAAATGATTATAATGTATAATGATTTTATGATTATTATATAAATTTCTCTCAATGTTCAATTCTATTAATTCTTTTCATTAATTAAAATGAAAATGAAAAAATATTTCTGAGCTATAACGCATGTGCTAGTACAGTAAAGAATCTGATGTAAAATCATATTATATATAATATCATCAGCTGTTTTTTTTTCATTTTATAAAGTACATTTATTAATCCTTAGACTGCCGGGATGCTTGAAAATAAAAACGGTCCTTTAAAAGTGGCCAAATTAGTATCTTGTTTGAAGTATCAACTATATAGAAAGTTCATGTCAGAGACTGAACCTATATAGGTATAGGATTTCCGACAGTACTAAGTTTAACATCATAAAGTGAAAAGGATTATATTATCTGTATAGATTATATTATCTATTCAGAGGAGAAAGATTAATAAGTATATTCTACTTTTATTATAGAATGTATAGAACCTTCAAAATACAATACATCCAATAAAAGTAGTGTCTATTTATAGTGAACATTTCATCATTTTTAATAATTGCTGAATCAATTTAGATGCTAAAACATTATTCCGTTTACAGACGAAAAAAAAAAGATTAAATAATAGAACACATACAATGTGCATTAGAAAAGGAGCCAGAAGAAATGGCAATCCCACCAACAAAAACCTATATTCAAAAGAAACGCTATCGTAATACTTGTGGAAATTAAGCTATAGGGATTGAATTCCGAAAATATGAAAGAAGCAATCAAAATAAATTCTTTAAATAATTTTATCAGTTTCGTAATATTTTATTTAATATGAATGAATAAAAATTTATAACAGTATTTCGAACTCAATAAAATAATATAAAATTAATTATATTTGAACCTCTTGACTTCGATGTACATTATTTATTGTTATATATAAATTATATAAATTATTTATATATATATTTCTCAATGAATGTATAATTTCATTGTTTATTTAATTTAATTGAAATGACCAATTAAATTAATTTTATATTTTTTCATTTATTACAATTAAAATGAAAAAATATTTATGAGCTATTGCGCATATGCAGTACTGTAATAAATAAATTTAAAGTTATTATTATTATTAAGCTAAAAATTTTTTGATATAAGTATAAAATACTTTTAATATATTTAAAATGTTTTTGTAAGAGATCATGATATTTTTTTGTATGTTCTTCAAGTCTAGACAGGTATATGCCATGTATGAATATTCATTGGTAGCAACTGCAGTTTATTAAAAGGGTTTATTCCAAGTCATCGAATAAATGGATGGATGAATAATAACATACTGATTTATATGGCGATTTTAATAATTTCACAATGATTCCATGCACCTCTGCCAAAATGTGCTCAAATATTACAAGGAGAATTTCATTATTTATGTTCATTTTCAATGTTGCAGTTTGTATACAAATGCAAGGTAAAGTTTTGATTCTAGATCCGCGAAATCTGTACATGAAGAATATAGAAGAAATGAAGTGACTGTTTTTAATCTCTAAATGCATTGTGTATATAATTGTATATGAATGATTGTATATGAATGAAGATCAAACTGAACAATCAAATACGCGATATTGTACGGATAATTAATTTCACAATATTTATTTAATTTATTTAACTTGATTATAATTTCAGTATTGCTGTTGTTGTTGAATTATACTTTATCTGATTAATTATTCTTATTACAATTTTTTTATTATATTTTTTACAGGCCTTACAGTCTTTTTACAATACTATACGGAAAAGGCTTTGTTTTTTTTCTCAAATTTAACAAAAAAAATGGGAACATAAGTTACTTACCAACAATCCTAATATTAATTTAAGCAAAGCAATCAAATTATAACAACATCTGGGATAACACATGTGCGTGCGTTCACTTTATGCTTTTCCTAAATATAAACAATATCTATCTATACACACACACACACACACACACACACACACACACACACACACACACACATAAATAAATAAATAAATAAATAGATAGATAGATGGATAGATAGATAGATAGATATTGTTTATATGTAATAGGTAGGTAGGAAAGAGTGAGACAGAGGAAAGGAAATGTATAAAATGAACGCACGCACACGCATTACCTAGATGTTGTTACAATTTGATTATTTTACTTAAATAAATATACTTTACCAATTCAAATGTAATACATTGAATATTTCATTATTTTAAATAAGAAACAAAAAGGCGAAACAAAGCTGGTAATTCAAAATATATCAAAATATAGGGAATTATTACATTTTTCTCCAGGAATATAGTTTGCATCGAAAAACTGTATAGAACAAAAAATATATATTTTAATGATCTCTATAATGTTGGTTTTGAATTGTTTTGAAATTTTTTCTGATGTTTCTTATACTAAGATAAATTCAGACAATCATCATTTTTATGGAATTTTGATGGATTTGAAAATAATTCTTCAACTTCTGTCTAAAGTCATTATCATGGTTAGAATCAGCACAGTAACAAACGAAAGTATATAAATATTCAAAATAATAGGGCGCGGGGACTATCTCGGGACTAACTGAATACGGCTAATTGACAGTGTTTCAAAGGACCCTCGAAATACTATTATTAATTGTTACATAGATCCTATTGAATTGTTTAAAAAATGCCCGTTAAATTATTATCTTGGATGCAGCTTCTCGTACTAACATAATTACTAATATAATTAATTTAATTTAATTTTTTAATTTTTCTTTTTTCCCTTTAAAGAGTAATTTCTATTGCAGATCTTAAGTGAATAATTATAAAGAAACACAGCCTGACTGTCATCATAGTATTATCGTATATATTAGTACTATATAAAGACCGAAAAGACCGATAAAAATATTTATTACTTTTGTTCACAACAGTCGATATACCAACAATTTATAATTTACTTATTATACTTATTTTAATGAAGACTTTTTTCATGTCATTAAAAACATGTATTATGAAAAATAATATAATTTTTTTTAGTTTATGTGCAATAGAGTATAGTAGTGTGCACTATAGTACGTTCTTATATACAGTTCCGTATTATAGATCTCTATTGATTCTTAAGTGATGTTGCAGCAAATCGTAACAATGAGTCGTTCGCCAAGTGTTGGCAATATTAACTTTTATCAGAAACTATTATATATATCCTTGCGAATATATCTTAAGACTGGAAACATTTGTCATGCTTACTATTACTATTGGACTGTTTTTAAGCAGTTTGCATATTACATATATGTTTTTATATATAAAACATAAATACAACAACATAAATAGCATATAAATATTCTTCCTATCTTCAAGGACCTTAGAACTGGAAACTTTTTTCTATAGTTTACTATATCTATGTACGTCTTAGAAAATATGTTTTGAACATTTTGTATATGAGCTACGCGGTGTTATATATAAAGCATATTACTCAATGGTTCAAATAAACATCGATAGAACAAAATTTATTTATTTTTTTTTCATGATTTGTAAACCCGAAATCCCAATATATCAATAAATAGTGTATGAACGATAATTGCTGTGAAACACTCCTTCGCGAAATCGCCGCGCCACTTCATAATAAATAAGAAAATAATATATAGGAGATAGTACAGCGTTAGTTTGTAAATACAAGGCTTATATTTTAAATGAAAGAATTTGCCTCGCATAATCTAGACCAAATTCATCCATATCTGAATTTGAAAGTTAATACGCCTTTTTCTAATAATTTTCATTTTAAAAAAGCATTAATGACATACTTTCAGGAAAGCATTATGAAATACTAATACAAAAAAATGGATGGTGACAGAAAATTTACTTTTATTTCGTATAAAATTATTTAAAAAATTATTTTTACTCTTACACATTGTTATTTTATTTCTTCAGAACTAAATTTTCAAAAGATATTATCAATCTAACTATATTGAAAAATTATAGTTCAAACATTATAGTTCAAAATTTTTTTTAATAAATTTATTATTATAGTTTTTTGCACTATACATATATATTCAATTAGATATAAAATATCCATAAAAAAGCTATGTTTTTCTTTCAATCTTTTTGAAAGATTTATAGATTTTAAACTGGAAGATATGTCTAAAATATTTCTAAAATACCTTGGGAATATTTTACTAATACTTTGACTAATTTAAGGTTTCGTAAAAATATTTATAATATATTTTTAAGCATTATTCTGAAAATTTTATTATGATATAATTAAAAATCGTTATAAATTGTAAAAGATGAGATGTATTACGAAATTATTATACTCTATATTGTACAGCGGTGTAGGCAAAAAGAGAAATAATCGGTGAGTGAAGTGATGACGACCGGGCAAATAAGTTTTCTACCGCACGAAAACAAGGTGCGTGAAAGTTCGAACTCCGACACAAAATCATGTCGGGATAACTCTTGCGTGCAGCAAAGAGAGAGAAAGAGTGAGAGAGAGAGAGAGAGAGAGGGAGAGAGGGAGAGAACTCCGGTTCGGACCAGCGCACGAGGGGGGGGGGGCAGAAAGACTTCACTATAAAGGCACGGAAATTCCATATCTGTGTAGGTGTGTGTGGGTATGGATTGGTGTTTGGTGGGAGGAGGGGATCACACTGCAAGAGAGCCATTATAAAAGTCGAGGAAGGGACGCAATTCGCCAGCCTATTTAAGAATGCTCACCAAAAGCTTGCCTTTATTCTGTACAGTTCTAAGGTGGAAAATACTTTATTTACTTAGTTTCAAAATAAAATAGTGGAAAATAAATATTTTGGATAATTAAAATACAAATATTTTTCCAATATTTCGAATAAAAGATTTTGAAAGGTTAAATCAAAATATTTTTTAAGCATAAACATTTACATACGTATTTTAATTTATTTATAAAATATGGCGTGATATATTTTAATAAAATTTTTTCGAGATTAAATGCCGAACACGTTCGTATCATATACTCAGAAGCTAATATGAAGTTTGAGTATATATATATATATATTACAGAGCTACCATCCAAAGATGCAACTTCCTCGACCTTAATCGATTGAAATATATGAAATATTGTTTTTGTGAATAAATTGAGCGTGCTTAACAAAATCAACCTTAGAAAAATTAAGATTAATAATGTTTACTTGACTAACTCTTGAAAGACTTAAATAGAACGAGGTTTGTGGTGATTGATTAATTAGTCGAGAATCCATGTTCAGAAGGAACGAGTAGATCGTCGAGGTTATTGTCAAAGTACGAACAAACAATCTTATGCAAACATTTGGGAATCGTATTTAGAATTAAAAAAGGTCGATAATTCACTGTGTGATTATAGATTATATCCAAACTAGTTGATACATTGCGGAAAAAAATAATGAACACAATCAGAATATGTTTTAAAAATATAGGCGATAACATCATCTGGATTTAAATTACAATTTACTATTTTTTAATTTATCGTGTGCTTTTCTTATTTATTTGTGTGTAATAGAAACTTAAATGATACAGACGATCTTGGACTAAAATAATCAAATACCTGACTTCTAGTATGCCACTGTTACGCTTTGAGTTCCAGTAACCATTATCTGGATGATATCGTCTGTATCAGTAGCAATGAAACCGTTGAATTCATTTTTTTCGAGGCAAACTATTATATCTTTCAAATTCATTTACGTATTTCCAAAAGGCACTATTATTAAGGCATTCTATTTTTGTATTTTAATAACAGTTTTTATTATTACATTTAATCAAGATCAAAATTTTTCCGTAAGTATTTGCGAATGGTGTTAGAAACTAGCATTTAATTCAAATTAAATACTAAAGAAAATTTAAAAGTCCTGCATTCCTACAAAAAGTGATGTAGGACCTCTACCTTCACCTACTATCGGTCGTTTTCTCCACAAGATTTCTCTTCGAAACGGCATTACATTTTTACAGACAGCCTTATGTAGATTTCAAGAATAAATGTAAATAAGAAAAAGAAAATCAAAATTCTTACACTTGATAAGTTTCACAAGCCATCTGTATTATATTTGTATTGGTTGATGTGGGCAATTAAATCAATTATAAGATTTCTCTTTTATAAACGTATGTGAGAAAATAATTTTTTAAAATAAAAGTTGAAAATGAAAGTGAAAATAATTTGAAATAATTTGTAGATAAATGTTGTTTGTTTCGCTCTAAACAGATTGCAAAATATTTTCATTTTTACTTTTCTCTCTCTCTTCAAAGAAAAATTTTTCTCACATATTTTTAAGAAATAAAAGTGTTAGAATTGCCGCAATCGCCTATAAAATATTATCAATAACTGTTTGTGATACGTGTAAAGTGCTATATATGTCATTTTAATATTTTTCATAGTTAAATTTAGATTGAGCAGGTAGACAGCGGAAGTTATTTTATCAATTGTTTAAGAAATGTAGCTATTATAAGGTCGAATCTTCGAAGCATAGTTTGAATCAGTCAGTGTTGCTCACGGACGTCTTGTTGGGCGGGACGCATTGCCTCCCTTCCTTTCTTATTTTGCCAATGACGGGTAAACTAAATAAAATGGGCGTTTGCTGGTAAAAATCTCAAGATAGTAGAAAAAACAATATTTAGTAATTCTACAGGTTATACTAACAATGAATTATGTGATAAACACAAAAAAAGAAATTGACTGAATTTGCTAACCCGTATAGGAGCACGCGCGTACGCACACACATACACACACACACATACACACACACACACACACACACACACACATTCGCGCGCGCGCGCGATTACTCCAAACAATTGATCGAAATCTGGTGAAGGCCGACAAGGCCGCACGAATTAAGGTTCACCTCGGGTGACCCCCGTGCTGATGAATTATAAGTCGCAAATTGTACTCACTGTTTTTCAGATTATAATTCCCATACGCGATTGTCGGCCTGGTGAACAACGTTGTGGCAAACCGTGCTGTTTCGAAAGAGCGATTTGATTCGTCTGCTGCAATGTGAGAAAGTTCCGCTCGTAACTGGCTGTAATCTCTACTGGAATACGTGTGCACATTCTAAAATTAGTCGGCCATCGGTGTGGTGGGGATGCGCGCAAAACTGGACGACGAAACACGCGTAAATACACGCGTACGCTTTCGGAGTCAACCCTATGCTAGCGTGAAAGTGTCAAATAAAAAAAACACTGGGTGCAAATGTGTTAAAACGCAACAGTCATTCGTAAGCAATTGATTATTGTAAGTTCACATTAATTCTCTAATGAATGAAAATACTTATTGCTTTTGCAAACGTTGAATCAACAATTTTCGAAACGTTTATTAAAACATGACAGCAATGCACGAGCCATCCTCCGAAGCTATTTGGTGATATTAATCGGCGAATTGACAAAATTGCAAAAAATATAGAAACTTCTCTCATAGATTTTTTATTCCATTGAACTGTTGTGTAGTATTGTACTTTTGCTACTGTGTTGTTTTAAAATTGGAAGAATCTAAGTTATCGCACATTTGATTCATAAAAGTCGCAACTGTTTGTCGAGAACTATTAAAAAACAACAATCTGTATTTAATGTATTTAAGCATGATGTATAGAAAAAATGTATTCGCTATTTCGTAATATAATAATCCTTTGCTGCTGATGGTGCTCCAGAAATGGTTGGATGAAATGATCAATTTATTTCTTATTAAAAAAATACATTATTGAATTTAATCGCCGGGCATTGTATAAGTATCAAAAAAAAATTGCTTGACAAAACACTTAATGATTGTTCCTTAAAAGTAATTATCTTTCTTAACAGAGAATTCATTCAAAATGATAAATGCTCAATAGCTTATGCAACTGATTTATATAATAAATTCGATATAATTGATTAATATATTAATTATTTAGAGATGCAAAGAGATTATTTAAATTTTAACTGAGTTCCTATTAAAACTTACCTTTTATAAATACAATTTAAGTCGAAGACAATTGTATCAGTTTTAGAAGCTTACATCTAGTACAAGCATTTGGTGGCAACATTCTAGTCTATTATCTGCATTGGGAAGCATATTCAATAAGATTTTTCAAATAAATTTATCCTTAATATGATATCCTTAATATGATCGTGAGTATTTAAACCTGCTTTGGGCATATAAACAGAAAAATTATAACTGCAGGAATAACATCTTATAGAAATAATAACAATCTAAGAATTAAGGTGCTTTCTGTAAAAGCACATTTATAGTAACAAAATAATTCTGAGTGGCTTATTTTACCCAAATTTACTTTGAGAACTCACTACGCTTTATGATTTCTCAAACACGAAAATCCTAAAATCATTCATTTCTGCTGAACGTTGCGCTACTAATGATAATCTAATATTTTTATTATTTTCTCAACATTATAATACAAATTTTGTAATAATTATTTGAAAAGAATTATTATTTACTAGTAAATAATCAAATAATAATCAATGAAGAGAGCAAGCGTGCATGCTGTATCGCATATAGACTTCACATATAGATTTTTGTCTATCTATATATTTATTAACATAAATAGGAAAAATTTATTATTAATTTTTATTACATAATAAATGGTCCTCGTTATAAAAAGTAATAAATATTAAAATATTTACTATTAGTATGGCGCTTAATTGATATTATTTCCATACATTAATGAATACATACGTTTCATGCATTTTAAATTTTTCTGGAACTGTTAATTTTAAAAAATTACAAATACTGCATGGAATTCAATGAATATTATGCTTCTACTTTGTGTTTCTTGTATTTAATTAAGAAATGCCATTGTTTTAGTGGTACAGAGGTATACCTGTATGATGCTATAGTTACATTTAAGGAAACTAAATTTATTTATTATTTAATTGTCAAAATTTGTTCCTCAAAGGTATTGACAAGAATTGCTGCACAGATAGTCTATCTCGGTATTTTAGAAAAGATTCAGTTACAGCTAATTCCAAGACTCAAATATGACTCTCTCCTCGCAAGTAATGTTCTTCAATTTTATTTTTAAAATGATGTCCATATTATTTGCATTTATATTATATATGCCGAAATTGATTATTTATGGCATCTATATTTATAAAAAAGAAGATAAATATGAAACAATAATATTTGTAATAATTTATAATTTATAATTTATAATTTATAATTTATAATTTTGTTTAGAAATTCTAGCTGAATATATTATTAACATTATTTTTAATATTTAAGTATAGCAGAGAATATTCAAGTATTTTTATACATTTCTTTAATTTACAATTACAAGTAATTAATTTTAAAAACCATATTTGTACCTGTTTTCAAAGTCCAGAAATTGGTTCTAAATATACTCTGGTAGAAATTGACATCTTCAGAACATGATTGGACAGTTTTATGCTCTAAATGCCCAATAAATGTTTATTCCTCTTAGTTGAATTTCCTACCTAAATGAAACGCTTTTTTGTATCTAATTCTAACAATTAAAAATGTTTTATAAAATACCCATTTAGAAAGCATCAATTGTGCATTAATAATGATTATAAAAAGACCTGTGTAATTTTTGGCCAATTCTTATAACCAACGAAAAGCATTTTTAGAGTACATATTGACGACATTATGAACAGTAAAATGTCCAAATAATGACCAGTTACTAGTCAATAACTGGTTATATATTTACAAAATTATGTAATATACAAGCACTTTTTATTGTAAACTTTTATATATTTATTTGTAGTTTTCAAAACCACGATACGAATACAAATGAGATATATGGAAATAATACGTCTATTTTTTTACTTATAGAATATAATATGTACAGTAAAATGTGTGTAAATCTCTTAGCTATAGATCTGCGGTATATTAACTTAATTGTGGGTAGTATTTTCTTATACTATTGCTTGGGCATTAATTGGACTTCAAAGGATTCCGAAATTTTCACTATTTTTCATCACCAGTTTATAGCAATTTATTATTATACAAAAAATAGTCGTGCCGTTTTGTAACTGGCCCAACAAGGCGTTCTTTGGACAGTTTCATGTAAACATTTTTTGAGCATTCAAATTTGTTAAGACTTGCTCTTCTGAGTATTAAAAATACTGAGATTTCACTTTGAAAATGAGAGGTCAAAGAATTTTATAAATCTGATTAAAAGTAGGATTAAATAAACATAAAAATAACTCTGATGGAAATCTTGAGAAAAGATGTGAAACAAAGATAAAGGGTTAGATTAGTAATCATATTTTATTAAAGATTTTTACATAAAGATAAAAATTTATAAATTTTTGTAAATCTGAGATCGGTGCTTCAGTGAGTCAAATACAGAATATTCATTAAAAACATTATATTATCTTATACTATATTCTTCAAAATGAAAACAATTTAATTTAAAATTTATTATTTAAAACAGACATTGAAATATGCGCGGTATTCGATATTTTCGAGAAAAAATCTTTGACAATTGTACGTATAAGATATAAAAATATGTATGGATCATTATGGAATCCAGTATTCTGGTGGCGGAGGCTTAGGCTGTTTTATTACTCCATTTTCATTGTAGCAAAGCTTCAGAGTACATGATATTAATGGCTCTATGAAACCGTTCTCGTGTGTCTTGTTTCCATCACAAGTACACTTGTTGCAGCCATCATTGAAACTCCTACGGAAAATACATGGAATACTCTCTACAAAATAAAAACAAGCACATTTGAATCTACATAGTACGTATTGTTTTTGAAACAACTTGATAACAGAGGTAGTAAGTAAAGGTATCAATATGATATTTAAAGTCTCTCCAAATTACAAATAATCGTACCGTAGATATAAAAAAATTGCATAATAAATTGCATAATACAAGAAAAATTAAATATTTTCCAACTTCTACTTTTACATTGTGTCTTATGGTAAACAAGTGAAAAATTGACTATAAATAATTATCAAGTCTTAAATATAGAAAATTTATCAAAGATTATTTTAACAATAAGGAAGTAGTGGATCAACATTCAAACTGTTTATGGTAAATATAATTAAAGCTTGTTAAGATTAAAGTTTGGTAGTATTAATTTATTTATTAGTGGTCATGCAACATCTCCTGAATACGTTAATCGATATTAAAAGAAAATAAGATATTTTAAAATACGTTGAACTATTAAGTATAATATATTATTCACACTCATAATGTTTCAATAAATTTTGAATGAATCATGAATACGATAAATCAGTATTGTGTTCATGAATTAAGTAATGTATTAATAGTGAAATTCATTCATTAGATCCTGAAGAGGATGGTAAACAGTCATCGAAATGTCGTTTTAAAATTAAAACCAAAGTGTACTAATTCAATTCAAAACGAATTTTTCATTTTTTTGGCCATGTATTACAAATAATTTAATTTGGCCAATGAGTTGGCACAGCTAGCATTATTTAAGGAAATCTTAGAAGTCTGCTATCGCCTAAAATGAACTTATTTTCCATTGCCGTAAAGGTTCGCAAAAAACTTGAGCAGGTGAGAGTTCCCTGATGAATTCGATGAAAATTATGTTTTATAAATATTTATTGCCTATTAGTTTATCATTAAACTTTGCAATAAGTACTTGACTAGCAATTCTATTGTACGAACCTGTAAAATCGAGATAACAGTAGAGAATGAGGAATGTTGATATAAATAAAAATTTCATAGCAGAAATATTTTCAAGTATAAAAGCATCACTAGACTAATTAAGCACCTTCTAATGCACTACTTTATACTAAAATTATCGCCTTATGTTTATTTTTACTTTCACCAATTTGTATAAAATTTACAAAATTTGATATTCATATTAATAATCGAAGTGTTGATACTATTGATAGGTTACATTTCATCGTTATTATTTTGTAGACTATTAATATTATATAATTCCTTAAAGATTAATTATACACCTAATAAAACATGATATAATAAAGGTTAGAGGTTCATGATGTTAATTTTCGAAATATAAATTAATATTTAAAATACCACTTCGGTATTTCTTTTTATTTAAAAATTTATGATAAATGTAGAAAATTTACAACAACAATAATAACAATATTTTATATTGATTTCAGAGAGTCTAAAAGTATATAAAAAGTAAAATAGTTTATTTTAAAATAAATCAAATAACTATTACTTGGATGCTTTCCATAAAACTTTATTAAATACCGACAGTAGTTGCGACTTGGTAACTTACTTTCAAGATGATCTAACAACCGAAACAGCTGTCAGCAAATAATAAAAGTTTTTATGAAATCATCTATGTGTTAATTGTTTAACCTACTTTGAAATATTAATTATCAAATATGTTTCATCAAGTGTGAAGTTATATTTCAAATATTTTCAAATATTATTCTTTTCTGACTGAAAATAAAAATATGCTGAATAATAACAATATCATCCGTGGAATGAAATACTCCTTCTCAAAGTACTAATTTCTAAAGCCCATCGGAACATATAAAATGTACAGAAACAAAGAAATCGTATCCTACGTTTACCGAATATCCAGCAGTTTAATCCTGGTAGAAATCCATCACATATTTAATGTCTAGTTTGTACTGATTACTATTGTGCGACTGCTTGATACTGGCAGATACTAACCATGTCTATCATCTATTTCTTCGGCTGTGATTGAACGCCTTTCCTGGCAACTTTTTAGCATTTTATGGAATGATGACAAAAGGCTACTTTAAAAACATAAACATGACATTTTTTATAGCGTGGAAGTATAATGGAAATTCAACTTCTAATTTAAAGAATGGATTAAAGAATGGCTATAGAAAATGGCTAATGAAATGCAAAATCAAAAAAATGAATTGTAATTCGTTTCTTATCATCTGTAAACTAAGTATTCATTAGACATTATAAATGGTTTTTGATTTATCGGTTAGAAAGAACGTATGCATGAAAATCATAAGAAAATGATTATAATATAAATATCAATATTTTCATGCTTTAGAGCATATGTTATTGTTATAAATATTTAACAAATAATGTAAACATTGTGGTATTTATGTTTAAAACTTAACATTTATTTATTAATTATACACACATATATTGTAGTTTATAATACAAAATAATTTCAACACGAGGAACAATTACAAAATTTTGTTTAAAATATAATTAAAGCGAATGTCGAAGTCAATTTTTGTCGATCAAGAAAAAGTTTTTTTTTCGTATAGTATTATGTGTAAATCGTGAATTTCTTCTCTTTGTTTATATTTATTCTACATTACTGCGGAATTTCAATCAGATTTCTCAGTTATTTCTCAGTTAATACATCCTTATATTTGTAAACAATAATCACTAATCGACTGGTTCAAAATTTTTCTTCGTTACTTGATTACAGTTGTAACAATATTTTACATTATAATTATATTTCATAATTTATTTACTTAATTGATCATTAGATTTCTTATCTTTAACACAATTGAAAAATGAAAGGCTTTTTATCGTGTACTTTGTTTTTGCTTTGAACTGCAAGATACTACGAGGTACATTTTTCATTAAAAAACATTTTGAGCATCGTTAAAATACTTTTTAAATAAGAATAATGAAGGATCTATAGCCGTATGCAAAACTGTACATTGAAAATAACTACATAATATTTAATTAAAATCCACAAGTAAATTAAGACCACAGTATCTAGGCGGTGCTGAAAGATCGGACATGCGCATTACGATGTTACATGCATAAGCTATGTTGTAAGGCCTAAATTTTAAAACGATAAAAAAAGATAATTTCTAGAAAGCGTTATTTTAAAAATAAAAATTTAATTTCCTCTATTTGAAAAGTATTGGTAAAGACATTATCTTTTATTACTTATCGAATAATTATCTTTCTTTATTACATAACCAATGTGTTTTAATGAAAATGATAACTATATTAAAAAGTGAAGACTAGATTTCATAACTTGATGTATATACTTTTTAAAATATTAAAACAGCAAATTTACCCAATACAAATTTCATAGCTATATAAATGGTTATTATTACAAGTAATATTACTTGTTATATGTTGCACGAAAAAAAAATCATGATGAAGCAATGAAATATAATTATTTAGTAAATATTTAGATTTTAGTATTAAAAAGTATTAACATTATCAAATATAAAACTTTTAAAAACCGGGAGGAACTCATATTCTTTTTTTTAAAAGGCCTGGGTGTGTGCGTCATATATGCGCGCGTGCGTGCGCGCGTGCGCCTATGCGGGTTAGCAAATTCAGTTAATTTCTTTTTTTTTTGTCCTTGTCACATAATTCATGATTAGTATAATCTGTATAATTACTAAATATTGTTTTTTCTACTATCTTGAGATTTTTACCAGCAAACGCCCATTTTATTTAGTTTACCCGTCATTGGCAAAATAAGAAAGGAAGGCAGGCAATGCGTCCATCCGCCTAACAAGACGTCCGTGAGCAACACTGACTGATTGAAACTATACTTCGAAGATTCGACCTTATAATAGCTACATTTCTTAAACAGTTGATAAAATAACTTCCGCTGTCTACCTGCTCAATCTAAATTTAACTATGAAAAATATTAAAATGACATATATAGCACTTTACACGTATCACAAACAGTTATTGATAATATTTTATAGGCGATTGCGGCAATTCTAACACTTTTATTTCATAAAAATATGTGAGAAAAATATTTCTTAGAAGAGAGATAAAAGTAAAAATGAAAATATTTTGCAATCTGTTTAGAGCGAAACAAAAAACATTTATCTACAAATTATTTCAAATTATTTTCACTTTCATTTTCAACTTTTATTTTAAAAAATTATTTTCTCACATACGTTTATAAAAGAGAAATCTTATAATAGATTTAATTGCCCACATCAACCAATACAAATATAATACAGATGGCTTGTGAAACTTATCAAGTGTAAGAATTTTGATTTTGTTTTTCTTATTTACATTTATTCTTAAAATCTACATAAGGCTGTCTGTAACAATGTAATGCCGTTTCGAAGAGAAATCTTGCGGAGAAAACGACCGATAGTAGGTGAACTAGAGGTCCTACACCACGATCTTTTGTAGGAATTCAGGACTTTTAAATTGTCTTTAGTATTTAATTTGAATTAAATGCTAGTTTCTAACACCATTCGCAAGAAAACATACTTAAGGAAAAATTTTGAACTTGATAAAATGTAATAATAAAAACTGTTATTGAAATACAAAAAGAGAATGCCTTAATAATAGTGCCTTTCGCAATTAGGTAAATCATTTTGAGAGATTCTCCTCCTTCAGGTATAGTTGATCCTCTTTAGACAGATGCTCGAGACCATTGGTTTGTCGATCGGCATGGTGTCTGGCTCGGCATGGTTTGCAATTAGCAGTGGTTCATCCGCGCTAGTTGGTAATTTGCCACGTACGATAATAGAACGCGATCAATCCCACCCTAAGTGTAATTGCGTAAGTAAGTTCTCGTAAAATCATCTATAAATCGCGTTCAAGTTCGTCAATTGTTAAAGGGCTAGACTTATATATATTTTTAATATCTGTTGCCCCTATAGTAGCTTTAGTATGCTTCTTTCTACAGTTATAAATATAACGAAAAACATATGCTGTGGTCCTATGTAGTAGTAAATGAGGAAAAACGATTGTACTCTATGATTTTATTAGCGCGAACTGTTTCCTTGCTTTGGTTAATTTCCGCGGCTAAGCATTTTATATTTTCTCGGCACTCCATAGTCTCATGCTGTTCGCTAGCTGCAAGGGTCGTTGGCCGGCTGTCCCTTTCTTTTGAAAGCCATGATGGCCCCGCCCACCATAATGTTGCGTTGAGTAATTCTGCTGCGTTCGAATCTCACACGATTCCAATTACCATTTGATAGTTCTTGTATCTTTGTTACCCGATTTGCCACAATTTTTTTTTCAGGTATGGAAAGGCGCCTTTATCCAAAATCAGTCCAAAAATGCCATTCTTTTAGGGATAAAGTACATACTGAAGTTACCTTATGCGCCAATAGTGCAAACAACAGTGCTCCTGATAGCTCTACTCACGGCAGAGAAAGCTTCTTCAGAGGAGCCAGTTTAGATTTTGCGCATAGCAATCGTACTGTGCAAGTACCGTCGTTATTAATAGAAAGGCAGTAAATAGACACTCCGTATGAAGCCTCGCAGAAGCCGGGGAATTCTATAGAATTTACCTTAGGCGAGATCACACATCTATCAATGTCAAACTTATTGATGTTTACAAAGGTATCGTGTATTCATTCCCAACTAGTATGCAGATTCTGTGGAATCGATTCATCTCAGTCTAACTATAAGTTCCATAATCTTTGTAAGATTACCTTTGCTTCGACTATGGCCGGGCCCGCCAGCCCAAGCAGATCAAGGATTTGAGCTATAATAGAAGTAATCGTACGCTTTGTAAATCTATGCGTTGCAGTGCGGTTCATTTCGTAGGTAAGTTTGTCTCTTTTCGCATGCCAGATTAAACATGCCAGAGCGTTTTTGCATCCTTGTCGCTTTGAATATAGATAGCTTCGTTACTCGTGTGCTCATTATTATTGAGTATTCGTGAATCGTTTGCATGCCCATTTCTGAGCTCTATTCCAGCAGTTCGTAGAATATATATTCCATTGGTTTTTAAATTTATCCCGGCCTTTAAAGTGTCAGCACCAGTGAGCATGTCGTCGACATAAAAATCCCGAAGTATCACACTACTTGCCGCGGGATATTTGTTTATAGATGTAAGCCCCAGCTCGCGGAGGCATCGTGTAGCAAGAAGGGCGGCAGATGCTGTAACATACGTTACTTTTTTTAGTTCATATTAACGGATAGGAAGTGGTGGGTTCTCGCGTCATAATATTCGCTGAAAGGTGATATGTTCGTCTCGCACATATATCTGACGATACATTTTGGAAATATTGGCCGCAATTACGTATTTATGCTATCGAAATCTTAAAATTATTTTAAATAAGTCACCTTGCACTATAGAACCTACATGCTGCACTTAGTTAAGAGATAATACCGAATCTGTTTTTGCTGAACCGTCAAAGACGACACGCAACTTTTGGTATTATTCCCTCGTTTTATTACTGTATGGTGAGAAAGATACAAATTCGGCTTTAGCTGCTTACTGTCGCAAATGAGTTGCATGTGTCCTAGCTCTTCATATTCTCTTAAGAAACTTACATATGATCGACGAACTGTAGGTATCTTTGCAAAGTTCCCGAACCCTGTCAACTTATTTCGCCGAAAAGTTTCACGAAAATGCCGTTCGCTGTAATCACTTTCGACGATTTTAGCATTTGTTTCGACAAAATTATTTTCAATTGTCTAACAACGTTCAAGCTGTTCGTTTAATTGCGCATTTTTTTAGATTACAGGATAATCTTCCCGCCTTAATTTTCAGTGGTATATTGCCCGCGATTATCCATCCTGGTAGTGTTTTTTGAAAGCTCGGTTGATGATTCTCAACCCTTATTTATCCGACGGCAAGCTGCTCATAAAATACAGACGCTACCATTAAAAGATCGATCCGATGCGGGAGGCTGAAATTAGGATCCGCTAAGGTAATGCCTTCCGGTATTTTTATGATATTTGTACAAATAAGCATGTCAGGTATCCGTTCATTTATTTTGTTCACTATGAGGCATGTTAATTTATTCAAACGCGATTGAATTTGCAACGTCGTTTTTCACAAACTCTTTTTAATCCATTTCCTATGCCCGATATATCAATTTCCGATTTAATGCGGTGAAGTCCTAAGCGCTTACTCATTGAGCTCGTAATAATGTGCAGCTGTGAGCAAGAGTCCAATAAGGCTCGACATTCATGTCTCATACTCTTTTGATCGAGCAAGTATACGCTTGCCGTTGGCAGAAGAACATACGGTTCCATGCGCTCCATTTCTTGCGCTGCAAGATAAGTATTCATTAAATTCGACAAACAAGCAGGCTCATCTTCAGGAGAAGCATTGATATCTGTCTCTGAGTTTTGTGGGCGTTTCTCGGTTTGCTCCAAGTGAAGGAGCGAGTGGTGTCTTTTCCTGCATTTAAAACAAGTACCGGCTTTGCAGTTCATTTTTCTGTGTCCGCTCGATAGACAGATGAAGCAAACCTTTAGATTAAATGCTTTCGATACGCGTTCAGAAGGTGAAAGACACTTAACATCCTCGCATGCAAACAACCCGTGACTATCCTTGCAAAGTACACAATACTTTCGCTCATTTACAGCATAAGCCTTTAGGTCCGAGTTCTTCAGTTTTGCAAATAATTTACTTTGGCGTTCATCATTTATTTTATTTTATCAATCCTTGTTTTCTCCAAAATCTTGCAATAGTTTTCTAGGTACTTAGTCATTTTTTCTAATGTTGGTTTATCTGATAAATTAGATAGGCGTTTCTCCCAATCAGTTTTTATTTCCGCGTTTAACCTCATTCCTAGCATATGCATGATTAATGTCTCCCAGCATTCTGTTTTTTTCGTCGAAAGCCTTTAATGTATGCAAATGATTATTGGTAGTATCTATTAGCTGTCGAAGTTCTGACGGGGAATCACGCGGCACGTTAGGTAATTCGAAGAGCCCGTTTAGCTGATGGTGCACTAAAGTCCTACTATCCTCATATATTTCCTTCAATCTTTGCCAAGTCACAACGTAATTTGCCTCAATTATTCCAAGAGTTTCGATTGTACGAGCTGTAATCTCGCCAATAGACGCATTTAGGTAATCGAATTTTTATATTTTGCTGAGCTTTACGTTTTCATGAATGAGCGCTTGAAATGTATCCCGAAATCGTACCCACTCACTGTAGGTTCAAGAAAATTTGGACAATTGTATTTTCGGTAACTGAATACCTAGCAAAGGCCTGTTCTCTGAAGGTGAAGAAGCGTACGCAATAGTTGAATTAGATGCGATCAAGGTTTTTTCTCGTGCTATTATTAGAAAATAATGTTCTTCGAATTGTTTGCGCTCTTGTGATTGAAGAAAATCTGTTGTGGTGTCGACGTTCAACATCTCTATTTTGGCTTGAATTTCGTCAAATGCCTCATATAACAGTTCCGCCTTTACTAACCTAGTTTCTAAAATTCAGATATCGACATCGTCAGTTATGGAATTTACGAAGTTCGCAAAACGCATGAGTTTAGCTTTAATGTAAGCACACTTTTTCTTTAAAATATCCATTTGAAGCCTTACGCCATGGTTGATTTACAATTTCTTATTTTGCTTGGAGATCTTCAATGTTAAGCACTAAGCTGCCTCGGGCGTTGAATATGCTTTTGCTGATTCCTTTTAAGTTGGCGCGCTTTAAGCTGCGCGGGGCAATAGTAGTGTATGCTTTTGCGTTAAACGTATTAATATTAATTTATAATAATTGTTTCAGTTAGTTCTAATTTTAAATCACATTCTCATAAATTGTTATTTTAAATTACTCAAGAAATAGACGGATGTCACAGTGCTTTTCAAGATTAATTAAAAAATAAATCAAATGATGAATAATTATATAATTATGTTTGCGAAATGCCAGAAATACGAAACAAATTAAAAGTAATATACTTACTATACGATATATAGTAAGCATATTATTGAACTTGTATAGTCTCATAAAGACATATACAATTTTATATATGAAACAAAAGAAAATTTTTGATACGAAATGAAGAAAGAAAACTATAAAAAGAGAAAAAAAGCAATATTTTTAACAATTCATAATTTACTATAGAAACTGATACTAAAAAGAATCACATTATGAAATTAAAATAACTTATTCTTTTATTAAATAACATATATATCCTATTGCTTCTCCTCCTAAGTGGCACTATTTTTAGCGGATTACTGCCTATTAAAAGAGATTAAAATATTACTGTATAACAAATTGTAAGGAATTTCATTTTACACTCTGATTAAAAAAAAAAAATCTATGGCACGAGGGAGCATAGACTTTTGCCGACGAGGGCAAATTGCCATCTTCGCTGTGCTCGAGTGGTTAACGTGCCGTCGCTAAAAAAGAACTTGTTTTACTCCTATGCATCATAATATACGATTTTGCATGTTATTTTAAAGTTCACTATATGATGTGCAATATTCTAGAGATTTTCGTTAAATTGTTGTTAACCATGTTCTGATTTTAATACTAATTTTATTTCTCCTGCCAATAAAAAATTGTATAGGCAAACAGAAAATCACATTTGTTCTAAAAATTTTTATTTTAAAAGTTTTCATACACGAACGAATAGAGACAGAAAGGTTATAAGATACTTATGATATAACCTGAAAATCTCTCAGAAATAACACTAAGTTAAAACTTATATTAAATTTTACAAAATTTTCTCCCACTATATTCATATTTTGCAAATTATAATGGAATTGACCACATGTAAACTCTTTAATTCATTATCTATTTCAAAGGTTTTTGTACCGATCGGCGCACTTCGTCAGTCATAGCAGCTGTACCAAGTTTATGTAAATATATAATATTAGTTATGCCTGCTCTAACGCACGTTAGCTTTTAGAATGATCCAATATCTCCCTTTTTTATATTTTAACTTTACTGTTACAAATTATAAGACGCAATCTATCTATATCCTTTTCTGCAGTATCAGTTAGATATATAAATCTTGGTAAAAAAAAATCTGGAAATAGCCAGTGATAGATGCCATGTCCGGGCGAAGACAATGACTTTTAACAGGGACATCCTAAAACAATAGTCGAATTTTCAACCTAGATAGAAACCAAACATATCTTTTCCCTATTTGAGAACGCCAAATCCAATATTAGCCGGTATAAATCTTATTAGTATTTTTCCTTGTTCGTATTGAATAAAGTATTTATCTAAGTAAAGCAAAAAGTGATTTGTATCACCAATTAGCCAAATAAAATAGAAGTCTCTGTAAAATATAAATTTTACTTTGCCATTATTTTCCAAGCGCTTGCTGCGATCGATTTTCCACAATTAACTTTATTAGGAAATTCCGCGCGTCCCATCTGTCCGTGATAAATGTATTCATCGATATTTGTACAGAACGTCTAACGATCACCGCTATTGGTGGCGCCAATTGCATTATTTAAATTTAACTACTGCAAACAATTAATCTGTCTGTCACCGAGCACACCAACATATATATATATATATATATATATATATATATATATATATATATATATGCGTGTATGTGTATGTACGTGGAAAAAACGAATCCCTATAACGCTGACGTTAATGCTCACATGTAACGAATATATCCGTATGCATATATATATATATATATATATATATATATATATATATATATATATATATTAATGTAGATGCAATAGAATTTGTTAAAAATTGTACTCGATTTCGTTGGCACAAAGCCCATGCGGGCGACTGTTGGTGACGAATTAATTGAAGTGGTCGATCCTGCCGTCGATCGTCTAGAGTATACATATTACATGACATTACATTATCGAATCATCAATAAGCAAATCCACACATGCGATCTGCAATCATTGTTGAATCTTTGATTTTAATTCATAGGCACTTTGCACAGCTGGCTAGAACACTGGCTACAAGTAGGTCTAATCTATAAGTTTTCAATTCGAATGATATTACAAGCAAACTATTCATCTAAATTGAAGATATACAATATATATATATATATATATATATATATATATATATATATATATATACACGAGGTGTGTTCAAAAAATAACGAGAATTTTCGTTTTATGAAAAAATATTTATTTATTCATCAATATCTATTTTGTCACCTTCAAAGTAATCCCCCTCGGATTGAATGTACGTGCGCTAACGCTTTTTCCAATCCTCGAAACACTTTTGAAACTCGATCTTTGTAATAGCTTTTAGCTCTTTCAGCGATTCGTTTTTAATGTCATCTATGCTTGTAAAACGACGGCCTTTTAATGTTCTCTTTATTTTTCGAAATAGAAAAAAGTTACATGGAGCCATATTAGGCGAATATGAAGGCGAGGCATCGTTAAAGTTTTCTTTTTGGCCAAAAATTCACGAACAAGCAATGGAGTGTGAGCAGGTGCATTATCGTGGTGCAAAAGCCATGAATTGTTTTGCCACAAATCCAGGCGTTTTTTTGGGATTGCTTCACGCAAACCGCGTTGAACTTATAGGTAGTACTCCTTATTGATTGTTTGATCTTGTCGCAAAAATTCATGATGCACTATGCCATTAAAATCGAAGATCACAGTGAGCATAACCTTCTCGTTTGACCGCACTGGTCAAGCCTTTTTCAGTCTTGATGATCCAGAATGCCTCTACTGGGACAATCGAGCCTTAATTTCAACATCGTATACGTAAAACCATGTTTCGTCACCTGTTATAATACGTTTTAGTAGTTCTGCATCGTATTAACTGCATTTAGCAATTCCTGAGCAACTTGCATTCGCCGCTGTTTTTGTTCGAAATTCAATAATTTTGGAACAAATTTTGCTGCGACACGTTTCATATCCAAAACATCCGAAAAAATTCCATGGCATGAGTCAACTGATATACCAACATCATCAGCGACTCTGATTGTGATTCGGCGATTGTTTATAACCATTTCTTTCACTTTTTTCACGTTTTCATCGGTTGTTGATGTGCTTCGGTGTCCGGGTCGTTCGTCATCTTCGACCTTTTCGCGACGATCTTAGAAACGCTTATACCACTCGTACATGCTTGCTTTACGCATAGCAGACTCACCATATGCCTTTGTTAAATTTTTACAAACTTCACTATATTTTATTTCATTTGTTACGCAAAATTGAATACAAATTGTTTGCTCCATTTTTTTTCACAAACGAAAATCGCCGATCTCGTTGAAGCCGTACTTCAGGGGCATGCGTAGCAACATAATCAAAAATAATTTTATACAGGCAGACTCTCCAAACCCGCGAAATTTAAAAATTCTCCTTACTTTTTGAACACACCTCTTATATATATATATATATAATCTGACTTAATTTATACTTCTTCGATGGCAATAAAAACTTATATAGCTTGTTAGCTTTAGTAGAGGTGTGACTTCGCACAGTGTCTATAGATTCTTCTGAAGTACGCATACAGAAAGTCAGAAATGCCCATCAATTCAGGGCAGTTATAGCTTTTTTAAAAACTATTTTTTATTTGGGACAGTAATTAAAGTAAATAGAAATAAACATGTCAAGGAAATAGAAATGAGATGTGCATGCTCGAGTCGTTCGAGTGTGTATGTAATGGTCGCACAAAAGAAAGATATAAAGTTGTAGATCAACCCCGTAGGAGCCCATTATCGGTGATCTGAAACGTAGGGTACGCGTCGAAACCTGATCATTCATCTGCATGATTCTGAGCGGCATATACATAAATCTTAATCTAAAAACTTTAAGCCATTCTGGTGAATATAGCTAACAATTATCACTAGGCTTTTATGCCAAAATGCTAAAGGATGCGGGTGTAGATATTCAAAGTTCGTAAGATAACTTTTGGAATTCCAAAAAGTATGTCACTATACCAGGGAATACATTGTTATCGTTAGATGAAAAGTATTTCCCGCACTCAGGGTGCAAAATAGTATTTTTCAGACTGTTCTAAGTGAACAAAATACCTCTTTACCTCCTTAAGGAGGAAAACGAAATGCCGTAAAAACATCAGTCAATTCAAAACGTAGAATTAAGGTTTTATTTTTCCTCTCCATGGAAAAACATAGAAAGATTGTCTCGTGGAGAGGACAAAAAATAGCATTGCTTTCGGGTTTCTTTCGGCTACATTTTTGGTGCCTGCTAAATATCTTGAATTCATAATCATTAGGTCTGATTGTCATCTGGTCTTTTTTTATTGCACTTTGGATTCATAAAAATGTTGTTCATAAGAACTATTTCCGCGTTAAAGCTGACTAATGATTTGTTTTTCTCACGCCCCTCTATTTATGCTGCCAAATACCGGTGCTAATCAGCGACGAAGGTCTATGATGTGTTTGTAAACAAAGCACATGTAAATAATTACAGCTGTGCTTGTATCAATCGGCCGAGACCGGGATTTGAACTCGGATCACCGAGTTACTAGTCCTTCGCTCTAGCGATCGAGCCATCGTAGGCCTCAATTATTTATCGTATACAAATGTCGTATTTTAATTTATTTAGTAAATTACTTTTGATATTATAAAAGTATAGAACAATATAATACTATTTATATTAGAAAAATCTAATAAATTAATATATATTTCTATGGGACTTTCAATCTTTATTAAGTGACGCAGTAACGCCACGAAGGTGAGTTTGAGAACCACTGAGCCCTGGTACGGCTGCTAAACTATTTACTTCTGTTTGGATTTCAACATTTCAATTCATGAAAAAAATATTAGTTTTTTAACGTATAGATAAACTATATTTGAGCTAAAGAATTAAAAAAAGTAAAGCATAGCAAAAAGTCATCAGTCCTAAGAACAGTAAATATATATATATATATATATATATATATATATATATATATATATATATATATATTATGCTCAAATGCTCAAAAACACATTTGTTACAATATATAGTTGTAGTAAAGCATAACAAAAAGTTTCCAGACTTATATATATATATATATATATATATATATATATATATATATATATATATATTTAAACTATGTATATTTTAAAAAATGTGTTTTTGAGCATTTTGCATATGAAATGTGTGGTTTTACATATAAAACAGTTTTATAGACAATGATTTCGGTAGGAAACGATTCTTTAGTTCTAAAATAGTATGTATATATATATACGTTCAAAAAACTTCGGCAGAACAAAGTTCAATACTTTGTATTATAACGTAAGTAATTGGCGTTACCTACGCCAACACGAATAACAGTATGTGCCTAACAAGAAACAAAGGCATGCTGTGCATTCTCGTGGAACACTTCCGTAACGCGTTTTCCGATTTCGACGCAGCGGCAGCCATGAAATGTGCATTGTACGCGGTCAATTTCGTACTGAAATAAAGAGGCAGCCGTCTGACTCAGACCTCATGTCGCATCTCGCGGACAAAGCCTGTTTCATTTTAAGCTGCCAACACATTTCGAGCGATTCGTCGCTGCGATCTGCTGTGGCGTGATCGAACCATGCCCATTTTTCTGGCAGCCTCCATATTATATATCCCCGTCGACAGCGACACGTGAAGACTTTACAACATTTCCTATGATATATAAGCTAAGTACTTATCCATGTGGTGCTCTCGAGTGCTTGTGTTGAGTTTTAATGTCAATCTTTGTGCGATGGTTCCGTCAGAAATTGTGCTTAGAATAATACGACTGATGTGAAAAACAGGCCTTTTTAAAGAAGGCGACACCTCCTTCCTTGCTGTAGGTAGATCGGTCCCTTTTTCGGAGATCGGTCAAATATTCTATCCATTTCTTTTTCTTGGCGAATCGAGGCCAACTTCTTCATGCGGAGATGTAAGTACGTCCTGCGCTCATTGGTGATATCAAAATCGGATGCAGGCGATGACAAATAGAGATAGTATAGCGTAGGTTTTTTCTATCTCTCTTAGATCGCAGCAGAGTTATCAGATTGTAGATTTTTATAAAGTAATAAAATTTAGAGTATAAACGTGATAATATTGAGTATATAAATTAACTGTTAGATTGACAATAAGAGGAAAGTGTACGCTAAGATTTTTAGTTCACTACTTGTTTACTTTAAGAATTATTGCAAACATTGCAATATATTATATAAATTTATTACTCAATGTTATTTTAGAATTTTCTAAATGACTTCTAGTAATGAAATACGATAGTGTAATAAATAAAATATACGATAATTAGTTATATTCCTTATAAAACTATACTCAGATAGTAAACCTACAATGGATAACTGTTTCAATATTGTATATATAAAATGTACAAAAATGTTATGGTACGTGTTTACATATTTTTTTATAATGAATAAACTTTTAGCTTGTAGATATTTGATAAATAATATTAAGACTTGTTCATTATAGGTTAAGGTTTTGTTAAAAATTTTTTTTATTTTATAACATAAAATTTTTTATGAGATTCTTTGTGCGAGTCTAAAATATATTTTTTATATTTTTTTTCTATTTATATAAATATTTTACATTGTACATACTTATAATATTTTAGTTTTATTTAATCTTATGTTTGGTTATTGCGTGAAGGTAAGTACATGTGCGCGCGCGCGCGCGTGTGTGTGTGTGTGCGTAATTCGCTGACCGGCCGATCAGAAACCACACTGCGGTGTAATGAGATGCAGCAATGCAGCCAACGGCCTTCGGGAAAAGTATACGTATGGTTCGTTTGATATTATTATTTAAGAACAGACTTGAAACTTTCACTTGTCGAGCAGAAATGCCCGAAAAATTTCGAGTCTATTTTAAGATACCTAAAATCTAGCCATACATATTCTCGTACGAATGATATTTAGTATTTAAAATATTTTAATTTGGGAAGCGATTGGCAGAGAGATATACGTTTAAAAAATTAAGTTAAAAAATATTTTTTCTATATCTATAATATACCAGTGCGAAGTATGTAATTTTACGCGTATATTCGACTAAATAGTATATCACGATTGTCTGAAAGGAAGCGAGAATATGGCCTTCAATCCTTGCACATTCTATCCTGTGAAAGATATATGAAGTGCGTGTTATGTTTGCAATATATGTTTGCATACTTATTTAATTGACATTTCCTAGAGATAATAATGTGCAGTATGCTTATGAAGAGAATAAACCTGCAAATATGTAAATTTAGACACTAATGACGGTAATTAAAAAAAATTTTGAACATGGTCCGATACTAATAGTGAACGTTTAATCGAAGCTGTAAGGGGCAGATCGATACGTTAAGTACTGCTATAGAGCTGGATACCTCTGAAAGAGAGGAACAAACATTAAAATTAGCAATGTCTCTTTGCACTGCCTTGGAAATTAACATTGATTTATCAATATATTAAAATTGGACTTGTTTTATTTGGCCAATAAACAATCATATGAATTAGAAGTTGTTTCCTCTTAACGGCTTTTTCTCTGTACTTTCAAAATACTGCAAATTCTTGCACAAAATAATAAGCTTATAAAATAATAACCATTAAGCAGGGATCGAAGGGACAGTTGTATGCTTTTGAACTAGTGCAATTAATGTAAATGTGTTTCCGCAAATGTCAATCAGTAAATCTGTATGCAATATTATAGTAGGGCAGCCATCAAAAAAGGTCCCTTGCAAGCGTCGCTTTTTGTAGGTATGGAAATTTCTCTAAGCAAAAATCTATCAGAGAATTCAATTGTATCCTGGATCTGAGACGGCAAACATCATCTTCTCAATTATTCTTCAATAATTATTTAATTGTGCGATGTTGATTTAAAAAATTTTTTTTCTTTATTCCATTTCTTTATGGAGAAAACAGTACTTATGTCAATTATTGTAAGATAAATCTATCAATACTTGTAACCGGTCTTGCAGTCTTTAAATAAGAATACAATTATAATGTATATTCTGTAGTAGTGACTAGAAATTAGGACAATCTGATTGTAATTATAATTACATTGCTTTATAAAGACTGTAAGCGATAAAAGTATTTATTAGTTTTATTTAAATACTTTTTTAATTTAATTATATTAATAATAATAAATATATTGATTGGTAATGAGTTTTTAATTGCAGATCATTCAATTGCTTCTGCAGATACTCACAGTGAATAGAAGACTTTCATGAATATCTGTAAGAGATACACTAGATCTGACGCAGCCTTCCATAAAAATTATAGTGGAGTATCAAAAAAAAAAAAAAATTAAATGGCAATTTTTAGATGCTATTTCGTTTTTAAGAGACTATGATTTACGCGGTCAAAAGTGAGTAGAATAAAGTTTTACCAATTCTTGAAACGTAAAGTAATTTTTTAAAAACTAATAAATGTTAATTTTCTTTATTAATGTAGAACAGTTTCATAATATTTTATTTGATTTTGATTCATAAAAATTAATAACAATTTATAACAATCATAAGAAATGACGAAAATAATATAAAATTAATTATACTTGAACCTCCTATTGATTTATATATAAATTATTTACTGTTATATATAAATTATATAAATTTTTCAATAAATGAGTAATAATGTATAATATTGTGCTAATTATTTATTTAATTGAATTGCAATGACCAAGTAAATTAACTTTATATCTTTTCATTGATTACAATTTAAATAAAAAATTATTTATGAATTATTGTGCTTATGCAGTTCTATAATAAATATGACGAGACAATAATATACTATATATACTATATCATCGTCAGCTCTTTTGTTTCATTTTCTAAGGAAACTCCTTTGAATTCTAAAGTGCTTAATATTATTAAGCTGAAAGGAATAGATGTAATAAACTACTCAGAGACAAAAAAATTATGAGGTAAGTATAAAGTACGTTCATTATATCTAAAATATCTTTGTAAGGGAACATGATATTTTTTGATATTTTTTTCCAATTCTAGAAAGGTATATAGTATGAATTCATTAGCGGCAACTGCAGTTTATTAAAAACTTTTTCTGACAAGTCATCCAAAAAATGGAGGGATGGTTAATAATCTACTGATTTATATATCGATTTGAATAATTTTACAAGGATTCTATGCAACTCTGCCAAAATGGATTCAAATATAGCAAGGAGGATTTCATTATGTATGTTCATTTTCAAATGTTTCAGATTGCATAGAAATGCAAAGTAAAGTTTAAATTTTATCAGTAAAGATAAAATTGAAAAGTTGAGTAAATGATATTGTTCGTATAATTAATTCTCCATTATTTATGTTATTCGATTATCATCTAATGATTATTAAATGAATTCTATTTTTCTTATTTATTCTACTGATATGAATAAATATTTACGTTGTTATATAGGTTGCCATATATGCAATTGTATTCTTACTTAAGGGCGCCCTCATTACTGAAATATTTACAAAACTCATTTCTCGCTCATCTATGGCTAACCTGGCACTGTAATCAGATCTAAGACTACTGATGCGGCCCAAAAGCGCATCACAATTTGTTGAATATAATGCATCCCGGCTACATATTTTATACGAATATTATCATTTGCATCACGAATTCGTAATCTATGATACAAGAATATGTTTGCTTTTACTATTATTATTATTATGCCTAGCATATCCATTATTATGTATATGGAGGCATAATAATGCATTTTTTGTAACTGCGCTTGCATGAAAAATTCCAAAAGTATCTAAATTGTCTGTAGTTAAAAACTCTTTTTCTCTGTCAATTTCTCAACTTGGAATGGGTGAAGTAGATATTCGTTTAGAGGAAAAGCTTCATGACCAATCAAACAGTAATGAATCAATTGTCTTTTAGAGAGAACGGTTGATTGTTCAGGCACGTTTATTTGATTGCTACTAAATTTTCTATCCCATTGCACTATCATTGAATATGCAACGATTACTTCGTCGGCTATAGGCTTTCATTTAGTATGTGGAAAATATAATTAGCTTTTATAATTAAATTTTTTGGATCATAATATTAATGAGTATGTCAATAATAAAATTATATTCTAAAAAATTAAATTATAATTAAGGATAAGTCAATTTTAATTACCTTTATATCAATATGTTACCAATTAATTGTCCATATGTAATGTGGAACTATTTTCAACCATTCCCTTTCATCCAGGTTACTGAATAACCGCACTGACTGCTCTGAAAAAAATATTTTCCGATATCAAGTAAATATTTACTTTTTTTGTACCAAGTAAATCATTTTCTTAAATTAAGAAAATATTCACTAGATTTAAGAGTACGTGGTTTGATTCAAGTGAATTATTCTTGCATTAAGTCAATTTTTCCTTGATTTAAAAAGATGCTTTCTCAATTTAAGAAAATAATTTACTTGGTACAAAACAAGAAAATAATTACTTGAGAACAGATATTTTTTTCTCAGTGTGTAATTTCGGCCATATTGCTGCATAGGTCTCTTTCGCGATTATACTAAGTTTTGATTCCCAATTAAAAACGATATACCCAGTACTTCCATTTCTAAATTTTTCATTATTAAGCATCGAAAGGATACACATTTCAGTGACAATCTTTTATAATTTAGATAGTACTTATTGAAGATTAAAGATGTAAATAAATAGCAGTGTAAAAATAACAGTAATGTTTAATTAAATTTAAGCGGTAAAAATAATACTAGTGACAATAATACTGTTTAATTGACACTATTATCGAGAAAATAATATAACAATATTTCGAAAGGACTATAAACAGTTATTTTACATTTAGACAATATAGTGTGAAATATATTATGTTCTCGTATACCATAGTCTTCTCGATTTTAAAAATTAAAGTTTAAAAAGTTTCAATGTAGCCTTGAAGATGAACCGTAGCGGTTTGAAACGTCGGACATCTAAGGTAAATTTAAATTTAAGGTGGTGAGGGCGGTCATGTTGTCCTTTGCTTACATAGAATATAGATTCTTTTGGTAATTTGTAATATTTTATTATTTTATTATGTCATTATTAGTTTATTATTTTTATTATTTTTAATTTGTAATCTAATTTTATTTTATTTTTTAGTAGTAATATCTATTTCAGATTCTTCGGAGATGATTATAAACAAAGGCAGTCTGACGTTTGTTATATTAGTATTATATATTATTGTATTAATTATTATTAAAAATATTTGTTAATTTAATTTTTAATTGTTGATATTCGTTGCTGCATAAATTATATGTAAATACATCGCTGCGATATTATAACTTCTTCATGCGTGGCGAGCTATGGGATTGTGGTTTTGATCACAACACAGCAGATCGCAGAGATGCGTCGCTCGCCATGTGTTGGCAGCTTTACAGTTATCTTCATAATTCACTCATCATTCACTCAAATAAAAAATTTTTTCAGCTTTTGCGAACTCTCCCAATTCGAAGAGAGCGATATGTTGCACCTTTACGAGCTTGTCACTTTTCGGGGACTACTGACACCATTCCACAAGCACTTTTCCGTCATCTTAATCGATCATTGCCGACAGTGAATGTATCAGCCACTTGGTTTAAGTTTGTTTTACCTTTCTCAAAGTGTCTCGCTTTGACGTTGTTTACGATTGCGAGTCTGTTTGTTTATCTCTTCGCATACTCCCCCTGCTCTATTTATGCCTGTAGACGAATTTCTTCGTTGGAAGTTTTCTTCCTATTTTGCAAGCTTGCAAATATTATACTGTATATTATTATAAAACAAATATAATTTTATGAAGTCTGTGCTCAGGCTACGAGTTCCAAATACTCAGTAAGTAGCCTTTGTGTCATACGCCGCTCGCAATTTTGCAATATAGAAATATGACATCATAATTGTAAATAAATAAAAAAAATTCTTAAACGTTTTTCTTAAACTTAATATTCGTAAGTTTGAGTATTAATATGAATAAATCAATAAATAATAACAGATTGTCATAAGCTAAATGTCTGAAATATATAAAAATTCAGAACGCTTCACGAGTTGTGCAATTTCTCTAAAAATTTTCAACTTGAATCGATTAATAACTAAATTAATTATATTTTTAGAACAAATATTTAAATGACAACATAGTATAAATTTCTTGGTATTCAGTATTTGGATATATTTGTGCCTATATTTTACTAGTTTTAAATTTTAATAAGATATTATTTACTATATTCGACTTTGCTCTATTTCCGTTTTTATTTATGAATTCAATTGTCAGTCAATGAGAGCTCTTGTTTCATAACAGATTAATCGCGCTCTCTAAATAGGTTCTTATTGATTGGGAAAATTTCATTAATATCACGAAATAGAAATAACTAAGCTAAATCTAAAGGACATTCTGTGCATTCAATATGGAAGAAAACATATTATTATTGCTGTAAGCATATTTTGTCTTACGTATATTGGAATTCATCTCTAAACCAAATTAAAATATTTCGACACTATTAACTTAAATACGGAAACAAAATGATTAAATTCAAATAAGTGTATTTATTTAAACTACATTTACTTGAAATTATCGATTGTTTACTTCAATTAAAGAAGTACGAGGGTAGGGCGAAAAATGTCCAGCCTGACGTAGAGATGGTGGTGGCAGGACGAATTTCTGGCTTGTATTATGTAGTAGTACATTTTATTAACTTGTCTATAATTTTTCAGTACCATGCTTTGGTTAGTATACATTTAAGATCCTACTGACCATGACGCTTCTATTGCTTATGTGAACAAGCAGAAAAGCGTGAAGTTATAAAATCTTCTAGGTAGAATGACTGACGGCAATTACAATAAGAACTATTCATCATATTCAATGGTAAAATAGAGGTTTTGTGAATTTCAGAAAGGTTGCACGAGCAAAAAAAAAATTCGCAAAATTATGGTAGAAGACCGTAGATTAAAGGTGAGTGAGATATCAGACATTTACCAGAATGTCAACAGAACATATACGCAATATTTTACATGAACCTTTCAGCATGGAGAAGTTCAGTTGGGTACCGAATTTATTAAAATGCAATCAAAAACTGAAATATAAGAATAATTTTATCGGCGAACAAGGTTCTGAGCACTGTTTTTTGGGATGCGAAAGGAATTATCTTCATTGATTATTTGGAAAAGGTTTACGCCATTAATGGTCAATACTACGCAGAGTTATTGCAGCTTTTGAAGACTAACGTAAAAAATAAATAACTCATTCGGCAAGGAAAAAAATTGTTCGCCACGATAACGTACCTGTCCATATGTCGGTTGACGTGAGGGCTACAATAAACGAATTTGGATTCCAATTACTCCCCTCCCCATCTATCATAATCGCCAGATTTAGCTCCTAGTGCCTGTCATCTGTTTCCTAATTTAAAAAATTGGCTCAGAGGGAAGAAATTTGAGAGGAACGAGGAAGTCATCAATGCTGTAAATGATTATTTTAAGAAACTTAACCAATCAGACTTTATAAATGGTAGAACTACATTAGAGCACCATTAAGAAAATTATATTAGTCTTGATCGAGATTATTTTGAAAAATAAAGCGAAAAACACGAAAAAAGTTGTTTTTTTTCATCAGTTCAGAAACTTCTCACCCCAACCTCGTACATACATGTAAATAAAAATATTCATATGAATATAATAAATCTTTTATTTAAAATAAAATGTATTTGATTCAATCAATATTTATGTAATTAATTTTTTTTTTATGTTATTTAACGTCGCTTTATTTATGCTTCCTAATATCGGTGCTAATCAGCGACGGAGGTCGGCGATGTATGTATGTAATTAAAATATCTTTTATAAAAGTAAAATATATCTTCCAATATAAGTAAATAAATAGATTTCTCAGCATAAATAAATAATTATTCAAATCACTTAGAAAATAGCATGTGAATAGTTAAATAATTTTAAACAATAGTTAATACAGTGAGATATTCAATTAATTACACATCTACAATAAAGAAAGCTCAGAAATTTAAAATAAAATCCTAATTTATATTATTGATTAAAATTTTCCATTATTTTGAATAACTTATAAGGGGGTCTTTACGTTTTTTTTTAATTCTATTGTGTATGAAATAAATGTATAAAAACATTTTGACATTTATTTTTCTTAATACATGGTAATCCAATTCTTGATCCTCTTCGACAGATTCATTCTATAATTATACAATAAAATACTTTTTTACAAATGCAATAATATATTATTTTTGCTGCAAATTTAATAATTAAATATCACTATATAATAATAAGTATCAATTAAATAAATAACTATTCGAGTATTATATGTTTACGAGAATAAGAATAAAATACAGTCATATAATAGAACAGAGTGAGTACGTTGTTAACGACGGGATCAGCTAAGGACGTTATTCTATTGCTGTTCGGACAGAATTACAAATACAGATGGTTCGTACATGCAAAAACAACAAGTTACATTTTAAGTTCAAAGAAATTGAGCATACAACTACAGACAAGAAATGCGTTGCAAGCTCAAAAATGCGTCAAAGTTCAAAGCACCCTGCTTATAACAAAACTTGAAATACTGCTATTATACCTAAGCAGTTGAACTATACGTCAACGACCACGTGTTCTGGAAAACTTTATAAAATTTTATAAACTTATAAACTTTATAAAACATAAAAAAAATTAATGATAACAATTTATCTGAAATTTCGGTTATTATAGAACGCTCAATTGTCTACATAGAAAATACGTAAAAAATAACAGCAATGAAACTGGAAGCCTACACATACGCTAGAAGAAACAATAACAAGCTTTTTTAATCGTAAACTTAAATAACATAGACTTAAAAATTTTATCACAAGCATGTATATTTTAACAATATATAAATAATTTTATTGTACATTATTAATACATTATCCACTGAAACTTCTTACATTGGTTTTTCTTTCTTTTAATTTTAGCAAGCGTAGATCCGTCAAAAATAAAAATCTATTGTTTTAGAAATAACTAACTGCAAAAACTTTTCATTACGTTTTTCAGCTACACACTGTGCAACATATAAAGATATTATTTTGCTTAAAATAATGTGAATGTTTCTATAAGTATCGAATCCGCTAATCTACGATTCGCGAGTTGACGCACTATGCACTACGTTTTATTTTTCAAAACTAACTTTATTGGTGAAATCTAGTTTATAATCTGTTACACTATTACTACAATTACATAATCGGATTATAGGTTAACGTGCAAATGGTTATTGTATATAAAGCTCGTTCTAATTCCATATTCGTGCTAATATTTCATCTTTTCATAGTATAGAGTGCTGCTTAGGCAGAACTCGTATATTATATACGCTGAGCCAGACAAATTTTAAATACGGCACCGTTACAATTGTAAGCTGATGGGTGATAAGGTGGAATCATATAGAATTTAATATTTATTTACTGAGACGAGGCAAGATTGATCGAATGATAGGGGGGGAAGAGAGGAGGTGAAAGGGTAATGATTGATAAATAGGTGATTAATGAAGTATGGGGTGTTTGAACAGGTCAATGATTGAAGGAACGCGAGAATGGATAGACCGGGCGATTTTCATGCGCCCCCTCTTCTGTCATCGTGGCTATCTCGTGCTTATCGCCAACATATCTCTCGCTTCCTTTCATTGCATTTCTTATGCGGTTGACATTCGTGCCATATTGTTTTTTTACCTTACCTTAGAGCGTCTATGCAAGCAGGGGGGAGCATTCATTGCTAAAATATATATAGAAAGATAGAGGCTGAGAATGTGTAGAGTATTTCTATTTCGGACAGTTCTTATCTTCTAAATGCACAACGAAAGAGAGCAGTAAGGGAGATGGAAAAACTCTTTATCTAATATCAGCCTCTATCTTTCTACACGTCTATTAATCGTTACGCATTTTAGCAACGCGTGCTACCTCCCCGTATAGATATTCCAAGTACCTTACTAAGTATCGTGAGGTATAGTTTGTCTTGGAAATTCGCGCTTTTGTACGGGACGACTTGCCTTACGAAGCGTTGTATAAATTCTTAGTTCCAACCGCGGAATGCTCGTCGCAATACCTATTGTGTAATATATTTAAAATAAAAATATCAGTTTGATTACTTATAAAGTTTAAATTTTCTTTCTATTCTTGATTCGTTAAATAAAACATTTTATTGTATCTATATCTAATATTTATTTTAATTAAGAAGCATTTAATTTGTAGAAATGATGAAATATATTTTGTATGCTAAACATTAAAAAATATATCGAGTATAGATACGGTGAAAAAACACAAATGTTGAAAATTATTAAAATTCGCATTAGCGTAATATTGGAATTTAGAAATGTTATCAATGTAAATATTATTGAAACATCATTCCTTAGATATAGAGTTAAAGCTGATAATGAACAACTAAAAACGAATCGATAAATGTTTTTGTTATATTTTATTTTATATATACAATTTACATAGTATTTTTTTTACTTAATTCTTATCAATTGCCACTTGAGTAGTATGAATGAGTATGCTAAAATAATAAGTGATATGAATCGTTAAAAGTAAAGGCCCAAGAGATTCCAAAATCTTCGCTTTATTCCTATAGATTTGCAAAAAGAGAAATTAGAATAATAAAAGGCGAAATACTAATCAATAGTTCATAAACTTGAAGCACTTGTCTCGTGAATGATGTATATTATAATGTAATTTACTCTTGACCACGACGAAGATCGACAACGGGCCTGGTTTTGCTGAAGTTCGATAATGACCTGTAGCGGCGATCGAGCGGCGTAAGGACTGCGGCGGGTTCAGGGCAGAAGCAGAAGAACACAAAAATGAGAAAAAAAAGAAGAAGAAGAAGAAGAATGAGCGACAGGTCTAATGGACGGTCAATCGCTCCCGGTAACAAAAAAAAAAAAGTGGGCGTCGTTCCTGCGGGGCTCGTTTCGCGCGGCTCCTCACATGCTCTCCTCCTTCCTGATTAGCTCGGCGATCCCCTTCGACATCTCGAGGAGGGCCTCGTACTCGGTCAGCCCCATTCGCCTCTTGTTACTGACGTCGTAGATGCCGCCCTCGCTCTCGCTGTGCTCACCTCGGGTACCACGGACCTGTAAATCGTTTTACACATCGCAGATTTATACACGCTTTTAGGCATTAATGCGTACATTTGAGTAGAACAGAGAAATTAGCCTCGTTATCTTAATATATTAACTCCGTAATAAAAATTTTTTTAAAAATGCATTATTTACAGAGCATTAAATATAAAAATTTTACTCAAAATTATAAAGAAAATTAAGATGTTTCCAATGATTGAAGTTAAAATTTTAAAATAACACGTTCTTTTTAGCATCTTTAAAAAATTAACTAATTAAAGTAACTAATTAAAATATCACTATATTGACCAAACTATTATGTGGTTTTTTCGTCTATTACATTTTCCTTCAAATTTCTGAATGATTCATCTTGCTTGACTCATATATAAATACAGGCATGAAAAATTCAAACCTCTATTTTATTCAAATAAAATTCAAAGTACTGAAATAAAAGGTAACCTTTTTAAAAATAATTAAAATCCATTTATTTTCAAAAATTTATAAAATCCGAAAGCCGATCCAAAACTTTCTTCTTTTTAAATTATTTAAAGCCAACTAAGGCAGATATATAATTATAATTTTAAAAATGTCTGAATTTATGATAAAATCTGCTCGATCCACTTTCGGATTCGCTGAAATATTTCAAATTTATATAATTCTGTGTATTATAAATCCAAGTATATTTATTTATTTACTTTTGAATAAAAGTTTATGAATGATATTAAAATAAATTTTAAAAAGTACAACGCTTTTAATTTGATTTAGTCTTCTATTAAGGTTATGTTTATTATAGTAAGATGTTAACACAATTATGTAACTCATACTAAAAACCTTTGAATAACATTTTTTAACTTTTAAAATGTTTCTTTGAATTAATTTGACTATAATTTTCCTATTTTCATTTGTTATCATTCTGTAAATAAAAAATATTATATTACGGTTGAAATGCGAAAGTTGACAGTAATATTTTCTTTTGCGAGAAAAAAATAAAACACGTTTATGGAACGTTTATATCATATTTTCTTCGTTCAGATGATAAAATCGACTCACGCAACAAATTGCCTTTTTTATCGATATGGTTGCGTAAACTACTGTTCTATTAACTGAGCTAATCAAAATTAATTATAACATAAAAAGTAACAAAAATTCTTTACCTACGCTTCAGATTTGATAAAAAAGGAATTAAAAAATTTCATGTATTATTATGAGATAATTAATTTATTAAGCTAAGCTTATATTTCTTTTCTTCTATCATATCGTTAATATTTCATTTAGAATTAATTATCAATTTATGACTTCTTAATAATCATGAATATGATTATTAATTATTAAAGCAATGAAAATTAGAAATAACGTTAGGAATCACGCATCCGTATCAAAGAGCAATTATTTCAGTATTAAAAGTGAAACTAACTTTCTCGAAAAGTGTAAGATAAGAGCAGGAAAAGATTACAAAACAGGTAAGGCGTAACTTACACTCAAACCAGCCAACCTTTCTTATTATGGCCTAAACTACAAAACTTCAGCCCAACGACCGCCCCGCCACCCATCTCCCTGTTTCGCGTAATGAAATTTCTTCGTCCTGGACGCATCCACCCGCCTCGCCCCTTCGTCCCCCGCCCCATAGGAGAAGATTCGCGCTACGTCGAACATTCTCGCAAAACCGAAACTCCCTCGACGCGGTGACCCTGTTTCGCCCCCTGGTGCCCCTTTTTCCCCGGAACAGCTCGCGCCAATCCCTTGACAATATATATATATATAGAGAGAGAGAGAGAGAGAGAGAGAGAGGAAAGCCAAGTCCGTCTTCCCTTTTGGATCGGTATCTTGACAGCGCGTACCCTTTGATCAATGTACTATGACGAGTGTATATGTGTGTGTGTGTGTGTGTGTGTGTGTGTGTGTGTGTGTGTGTGTGTGTGTGTGTGCGTGTTTGTGTGTGTGTAGAGCGTGTAAAGATAAGACACGGGCCGATAGACTCGCCTGCAGATTGTACGAGCCGGCGATTTCCTCGAACTTGGGCAGGTTCGCGGCGAGCTTGGGCAGCTGGACGTGGACGGAGGCGCGAATCGTGGTGCCGAGGTTGGTCGGGCAGAAGGTGAGGTAGCCGAGGCGCTCGTGGCGCGAGAACTTGAGCTGGCACTCGAGCTTCTTCAGGGCGCAGACGAGGCGGCCGTAGACGGCGGCAAGGTCGCCGCCCTTCTGCATCGATATCAGCCGCATGTGGTCCTCCTCGTTGCACCAGGAGAGCAGGGTCTTGGCGTCGTTGAAGAATATCCCACGGCCTGCGGCGGGGCAGCGGTGAGCGAAATTAACGAAGGCGAATATTTACGCGCACGCGTGCTTATTCTATGTCTTATTTTAACGTTCCGTATTGAATATTATATTAATTTTTTTAATATTGTATAGAAATTTGTAAATTGGAAAAATAATGCGTATAAACCTATGTGAATTATAGGTATTGAGTGCGAAAAATGTGCGGATCTTAGTGAAACAACAATAAGATCGGAAAGACTCTGAAAAAAATAATAATTCGATGTCATTTACTTAAATACATCGAATATTATGCCATGGTTAAAATAGAATTAAAACATTGGACAATTAAGTTGGAACAGTTAGTGAAACCCAGTTTAAGTAAGAAATTCTTTACATACTTCAAATTTTTCTTAATCATCGCTTTATTAACGCATCAACGCCTCGTTTTCTTAACCTTAAAGTATCTTTTGAAAATGAAATTTTTATTTAAAATTTTATTTCTTCTTCCATTTAGTCTTTCTAATCCATGTTGTTTACGAATGCTTCTTAAGATAAGCACAAGGTCAGCGATTGTTTATATCGGCTCACACACTGCTTATTTATTTACCTGCTGAATTAATGCTAGAATTTTATTGTTTGTCATCAATACTGCCATTCGTTCTCTTTATAGAGTGGTATATTAATTTTATTCCGACCGAAAGAGATACGTGCACATTATATTTTTCAATTTCCTAACAAATATAAAACTGTTGAGAAATATTAAAGCTATATTAATAAGTAAAATTTTGCTATTGTACATGAAATAAACAGTCCTATGTTAAACCTAGATTATCCTAATTAATTAAATTTCTAATTCCTAGAAATGAATATTCTACCTCGTAGTCCAGGGGGCAGCAATGACCAAATTTAGAATTTCATAAAAAAACCACAATTAAGTTCGAACCCAATCAGTTTTACTCGTATAACTGTTCTATTCTTCTTTTTTTTTTAAGAAAATCAATAATTCGTCTCATCTTCTTTTTCGTGGTTTTTTAAGACACATTTCACGATATTATACTCAAGAGGAAACGGCTGGCCGAACGAATCCAATTACCGAGAGCGACGCGAGAAAGCGATTCCGATTTTCCGCTCGCCCTTATATCTCGCCAACCTCATCTTTTGCTCCATTCGGTTTCCTTTCCTGGACTATCGTCCATTGAAAGAAAGAGAGAAATACCGAGAGAGAGAGAGGGAAAGAAAGGGGTGGGGGCGAAAAGAGAGTATCAACGGTCGAGTAGAAATTGCGGGCGAGGAAGACGAGTAAAAGTACAAGAAGAGTCGAATCTTACCCGATGACAGTTGACCGGGAAAATTGAAGAAGAGCGTGGATGATTTTTTTTGTTACGTACTATCGCTCGAAATGATTAATCTCTGTTCGTGGACGAGTTCGATATCAATTACAGTAGTACTTACAGCAAAGTGGTCCAAAAGATTGAAAAGACTTATATAGTTTTCCACAGATAAAATAAAATATATTAGACTAGTATCAAATTAGCTACTGACGTTTTTGGCTCTCATAATGTAAATTAAAATTCTATTGCGTATTTTTTTTCTCTTTTTAAAGAATTTGGAATCTCGTATCGATCGGGCGAGAAATTCACCTGCCGCACCATTGTCGGAATTGTACTATTTCAAAAAGGTCGGGAGAAATGATACACTTGGAAGCACTTTCAACAAGTATAATCCAGCGGTGAGCTTGAATTCGATCTTGAATTTATCTTTCAAGGTCTTTTTAAGGTTGTCTTTTGTTTCAAATTGTGGCATATTTCATAATTTTTTTGAATGCCAAATATATTATATATGACAATATTAATTTAAAAAGAAATATTATAAAAGAAATGAAAATTCTTTTTAAAAATTAATATTTTAAAAAGAGAGCGTAACTGTCTAAATATTAAATTAAAAATTGTTTAAAATTGGGTAAGAGATTACGTAAGACGCGGCAAAGATGACCTATCCAACATAATATATATATATATATATATATATATATATATATATATATATATATATATAATAAAATACGATTGAATGACTGTAAATATTCATATATCTGCCAAACATATCGAATACTACATAATGTAATAAGGATTTGTTATGGTAAATTGGAAAAACCTACCTTACCTAAAGACTTACGTCTATTTAATTAATAATTCAATCATAATAATGTAAACATTATTGAATAAGTATGGATAATAGACGTAAAATAGTATGGGTAAATAATTCAACATTTTATATTTTATGGAAAACTGTCGAAAATTTCTTCATACATACCAACTGTTTAAAAACCTAAAATACAAATTTATTAATGTTAAAATTAGATAGTTTAAATTAGTTTATTATTTATAATGTAATCTAATAATTGATATGTGCATTAATATTCAAAAAATTTCTTATGCCTTAAAATTAATTAAAACAAATAATGTTTTTGTAAATGCTCCGGGTCTCCATTTGATTCAGCCAGGATCCCCACGTAATACTGCCAAACTTGGTGGATCCACGTTTAAGGAGACTTTAACCTTTTAATGTTTAGTGCTGTATTAACTAAGAGAACTTGAGGGGAATTTAAGCTTTTTTTCTGATTTTGATACTACATTTATGTATAGAAGTATAAGGAATCGTGGTCAATCCGATAAAAGAGGAATTTTATATTTGTGAGAGAAAGTTTTCATATACTCGTACTAATTACGTATATGCTCACTTTTCTCTTTATCCATAAAGCTATTTTTTCCGATTTTAATAGATTCATCGCAATTAAAAATATATCATACACTTTTTCAGAATTATTTTTGATTTATCTGAGCATCATTAATCATTTTGAATCGAAACCCAAACCGTCTGCGGAAAACATAATATTTATTTTTGAATGGCTATAATGATTAGAAAATCATGTAATAAATAATGTTTATATTTACGTATTTTCAATGTTTGTAAGTGATTCTCTGATTTAGATCGAAAAAAAACGACTAAGGCTTCTTAGTCGTTCTATACCGATGAGTCAAATCTTACCATACTACGAAAATCAAAATTACGCTTATACGATCCCTCGTGGATTTGATGTCAAGGGCATCGTTTCCCACTGTGAGTTTAATTTCCTAACCGCGCTGGCCATTAAGAAAGGATATTCCAAAGAGCCTGGTAAAACCTGAAAACTTCCAGGAGTTCCCGCAAAACTTTTCAGAGCATCCTCGATAAATTACCTTTATCAAAGTACCTGAGAAATCGAAACTGCCTTGTGCGAGACAAAACTCTTCCGACTATAATCGTGATCAATAGAAGGATAAAGAAATTAATCAAATCTCAAGGAGGACTGACTAAATAAATTATTCAACAACCAAGAAATGGGAATTTTAAATCTTCATTTTGCCCAAGATGCCAGAAGCGTTCTTGAAATATTCAATACAATTGACTATTAAATTCATTCTTAGGACCGTTACTGAATGGACGAGCAAAGAATCAGCCCTTAAATACCATATCTGGAATTTACGATGGATTAATATAACTTTAAAATATAACGCATATAACTAATATAATGTTAGTTTTAAAAATAATCTGTGCTTTAAGTAAATTGCCTTTTCATACCCAGCGGATAGATCTGGAAAAAATTGTTTTTTAAAGGATTCTGCTCTGTAACTAGCCCTGGCAATTTCATTTGCTATAACCTATTGGATAGAGAATAATGTTTCAATCATAGATCGAAATATTGACAAAATAAGAAGCAGCGAGAAGACTTAAAGTACTTAAACGATTAAAATGTTGAATGAAAATAATAATAGTTATGAATAAAACGGTAATATTCATCAAAAATAGCTACGTTAATAAATATAATGTGTATACAAGCTTCTGGAAGTGTAAAATACGCTTTTCACTCATCTAATGTATTTGAGTAATGAAATTCTAAAATAACTAACCTACGGAACTTACGAATGCTCACAATCAGTTAAACTTTCATTTAAATTCATCAACTTTTCTTGATGAATATATGATGCAAATCTTTATCTTATACAATCGAAACTTACGGAAATGAATAAACTTATCTATAATTCAATGAAAGGAACAGATAAAACAATGATTGAATGTTGCAAGTATCTTAGGTAAAAAGTTATATTATCATTTTCATACGAAATATAATCTTTTTTCAAATACATACGAAAATAATTTACCATTGCTTTACCAGTCAGTAGGCAGATCAACTACATCCTATAAGTTACTTCATGAACTAGATTATTGAAAAACAATAGTGAGATAATATAGGCAGTACTTGAAAGAAGAAGAAATTGTGCGCGCATGCACATACACAATAAAAGAAAACATGCAAAATATTTATAACTCGAAAATTGCTTACAAAATTGAAATAAAATACTTTATTGTAATAAATTAGATAAACGATCGTTTTTATACATCAAAGAGCAACTAGAAAATTAGGTAGACGGTTTGATGCGAATTTCTTAATTTAAAAAGTAGTAGTTAGTGGTGTAAAATTTATTACAAAATTTACGAACTATTTTACTGCCTCTCCGCATAATTTCTCATAAATTTTTCATACTGCTATAAAGAAACCAGCTGTAAAGTATCATAGTTTTTAGAGCTTTAATTATACGCCTAACAAATTTTTTTTCGTCCTGACGCTAAATACAAGCGAGTCTAATTAATATCACAAAATATAACTCCTGTTCAGTTATTTTAATAACCAGCGGGGTATATATATATATATATATATATATATATATATATATATATATACATTTAGAGAGAGAGAGAGAGAGAGAGAGAGAGAGAGAACATTAAATAAATCATCCTGTGGTATTTTTTCATTTTCATCAGCCATTTCTTTAGTACCCACTTACTTTTCAATTTTCTGCATTAAATTACGAGAAAATGTATCCCCTCCTGTCTCGCGCCCCATCCCTATTCTAGCCGCCCATACTTGAACTGTATCCACGAGAAAAACCTGGAGTGCATCTAGCTTGATACTAATTCAATTCAGGCAATATTTTTCTCGATCGAGCATAATATCTATATATACACACACACACACACACTATATATATATATATATATATATATATATATATATATATCTACATTTGCACCGCGAATAAAAAGCTCCAGCTCCAAAGCTTGGTGCTAGAGAGAGAGAGAGAGAGAGAGAGAGAGAGAGAGAGCGAGGCTTGGAAAGTTAATAAGCTGAAAGTGAAGTCCGATGCCGAAACTCCTCCGCACCAACTTCTCTCTCTCTCTCTCTCTCTCTCCCTTTCTCTGTCTCTCTCACTCAGTTCTTTTCTCCTCATTCTCGTTCACGTCCTCTCTGGCGTAAATGCAAGCTCGCTAACCTACTCAATTACCCGCTTAAAATTTGGACCTCCATAGTCCACCGAAGCATCGAGAGGATGGACGAGAGGTGGACCTGACGTAACACAGAAGCCCGGGGGGATAAAAATCGGGAACACAATCCCCAAACGCATTTATGCATTTATACAGCCGACGCAATTACTCGGGCGTGGGTATGACGGTCGGGCATATATATATATATATATATATATATATATATATATATATATATATCGATGGGGGATTATACGATTGTTTCCAAGCGAGCCGAGCTCGAGTGAGTGGAAAATAAAACCGAGCGGGCATATCGGAGGAGAAGTGGTGGATAAAAATACGGGCTGCTGCTGCTGCTGCTGCTGCTGCTGCTGCTGCTGCTACCGCCGCCGCCAGGCCAAACCGTCGAATTCGAGAGAGCGTGGAGCGGTCGAGGAGCTTTGAGAGAAGTTGTGGATGGTGGGGTAGGGAAAGGTAAGAAGAAAGCTCGGTCAGATTCTTCGACATCTGGGAAGAGGGTGAGAATCGAGGGAATTCTGTTCAGCGCGAGAATTGCCGGGAAGTCTCGCTGGAAACTGCTGCCCGTGTGATCTGCATTTATTTCGTATATACCCGGGGCGCGGTGATGCAGCAAATTTCACGGGATCGCCGCGCTCGGGTGCGCGAGTTAGATAGAGAGAGGGAGAGAGAGAGGAAGAAAGCCCGTCTGTATTCCGGAACGCTATGGGGAATGTAACAAAATCGATTTTCGACGGCTGTTCTGCTGGCTGCGGTCTGTCTTGTGGGCAAATTCATTTGTAATCTTATTTTGTTAAAATTATGCGAATCTGATGAATTTTTTGGAATTTTAGTTTGAATAAATCAGAATTCAAATAAATAATGAAAACGCTTGCTTTTATATACCTTTGGTAGGTTGTTTCGTTAACGTTTCACAGACAAAGGAAATAACATAAAATCTTATTTTTAATCTCGTGTACTCGTAAACGGATAATATAACATCGCAGTCTTTTATAAAAATGCGAAATAAACTTAATATTATTAAATACGTAATTCGTCTTCTAAGTATATGGCATAAAATGTGGCTTAAACTTTTCAAGACTAGTACGTAAAGTGTAATCATATTTTATTTGTAAAAATTTAGAATTCCCTTAAAGCTTTAAGCTCTTGAGTTGGGTGACGACGTTGCACATTCGATCCGGGTTACTGCTATATTTTTATGTTTCTAGGCCCACGAGCACCAATCGCATATACACGTGTTTATGGCAGAAATTGAATATTTGTGTGCGAGAACTAATATACGTGTTTATAGCGCTACAAAACTCAAATGCCATAATCCATAAAGTATTAAATAAAATGGAAGCTCAAAGTTGACAAAATGAAGCTCCTTTTATGAAGATTTCAGAAAGAAATTTTTTTGCTCCGAAAATTTGACTCTAATTTATCGGTTGTCATAACTCTCTAATTTTACCAATATTGTTGCAACAAATATCTTCAGTGGACACCTCAGAATAAAACGATATCCCATTCAAATGTTAAATTACGACGAACCCAACTCCAATTTTTAACACAAGCTATTCCAAAGTTTCAATAGAAATGGTCCATCCTGAAAGTTTTATGTATACCGTGAGGCTGCTGACTTGAAATTTCTTGTCATTTAAAAATGGGATTAACATATCCTCAATTTAGAAGTTGAGTTAAAAATCTTTTTCTAGAAACAACTGTTAAAATTATTTCAATTTAATATCAATATTGCCTAAACTGATACTTTTTGGTATGGAAATTCTATAGATGATTGGCGCATAAAGGACGCCAAGCTCATCTTTCAAAATGTTCTATCGTTAAGGCCTTTGATAGATAGTTGATAAATTCAGCACTCGGTTTTAATTTTAGTGCTAGAACAGTGTATATTAATATCTATAAATTTCCGACTGATCATATTTCTAATACGTCAACCAGTTATTCGACCCTTTTTAGAGCATGTCAAAAGACCATCCAGCTCCCGGTCTATAAAATCCTTTTAGTTTCTACCGGCAATGAAGATCGTAAAGTATTGCTGAATTTGCCGAATGCGCACGAGTGGCTTAGCGCTGATTGGGCCTGGTCCCTGTCTGCGCTGACTATTATAGTGAAATAAGAATGGAAGTGAAGCGACAAAGACAATCATATATAGCTATCGGCTTTGTGTTCGTGTACAACGCAATAATTTCTATAGCAAAATGCATAACATTATCAATGTAATCTAAATACAGATAGTCTAGTCACTTTAAAGTGTATTTTGAACTCACGATGAATGAAATACCGCGAGTGAGCCAGCATCCGATCAGAAGCGTGAGCGGCAAAAAACAATTGTACACACGCGAGAAATTCAGCAGTACTCTTGTCAACCCCGCTACGAATACAGAATGACGTAAATATTAGTATTCTATTTTATTTTATAGTTTTTCCTACTTTCATATATTCAGGCCGGCGCTAATAAATTCTTTTCAATTAATGTCACGTTCCCATTCAATAGATCACGAGCAGTATGAAAAGTATCTCCTCGTTAAAAAAGAAAAAAGAAAAAAATTGCTCACAAGATACATTAAAAAGTACAAAAAACGATAATATAAATTCGAGATCCATCGCCGATATTCGCCCTGTTGACCCGTAAAACTTACCGGTTGGCCAGTACTCGCAAGCTTTGGCGTCCTGCAGGAAGCGATCGCCCTCCTTGAACAGGAAGTGATCGTCGATCAGCTGCTGCTGGGTCGTTTTGTCCATGCCCTCGAGTGGATAGTAGCTGCCCTTGAGCTCGCCGTCCAGCGACTTGAACGCATTGCAGAGCTGTCGAAACGTACGTTCGCGGAATTTTTTAAATTTGTTAATTATTAAATGTAAATTTATATATAGATCTATATATAACGGCGGATCGCAACAATAGAACGGCCGCTCGATAATCGAGTGCTAATAAAATCATCGGAATCTGGCGGTTCGGTTTCGATCTAATTGACGTTATTTTCAAAGAAATTTTACCACGTAGAATTAGAATTATAATTGTATTTATTAGAATTGTATTTATACACGCAATACTTCTATCTGTTCTTATACTAGAACTTAAATGTAATCAAAATTATTGAAAAGAAAAACATTGGAAAGAGATTCATCATTTGCTTTTCCGCTTTGTATCTACAGAGCATAATTATAAAAACCAACCATAAATAATGAAATATCACGGCTAGCGAACAAAGTCAATTGAATTTAGTTTTATGCTAATAAATATTAATGCGAACTCACAATGTTGAATTCGAACTGTTATCTTTTTTTCCCATATAATATACGCTCTGTTTATTACGCACATTTATACGTATACTTGTTTAAAAAAATTATTGAATATGAAATTTTATTTTCGTCCGCCGCAGTGTAAAAGAATTAAAATTAATTTTTGGATCCTCCTGGGCTAATTTTTTAGTATATAAAGCTCAAATTTTGTATGTTGAGTAACGTTTTGTCAGCATAAATGCGCTGGCCTCATCCGGGTCTGAAATTTATTTATATATTTATTTTACACAGACATTCAACCGCACATACAAAATTTGAATTATTTAAAATTATTACTTATGTAAATGCATATGAGATTATCTGTGACAAAATTCCTAATTAACTATAAGATGTTAATACGGCAAAGGTATTAATTCGATTAATTGTTGTGGAAATAATCAAAAATAACCAAACACGGACGAACAGGTGGGAGATCAGACACACGAAAACATATTTAGAATAAGTGATGTACACATAAGGTAAAATAAAATATTAAGAAGTTTATATAGTACAATTAAAATTTATAAATTTTCTAAAGATTTCAATACTGGAAAATGTATTCAATTCAATAAATACATATCATCCTTTTTATTAATACTTTGTGATTTTAATTAGATATTAATAATTTCTGGCATCAATTTTTTTTGATAATTAAGTTCAATGTCTAATCTAATTGAAAATTAACATTTTCAAAAATAAATTATACTTATTGTATATATCGATTATTGTAAATTAATTTAACAAATATTTTATCGGTTTTACAGTCATTATAAAATAATATAATTGTAATTATAATTATACAATTATGTAATTATCTTAAAATTTTGACAATCAAATTAATGTTTATATCAGTCTTAATGCAATTATATAGCATTATTATAATTTTCTTCAATGCTAATTAATACAAACTTTGAGCATTCGTTTAGTTTTATCAATGTATGAAGTAAGACAGATTCCACAATTAAATATACAAATCACATCATTTTTTTCGACTTTTCGAACCTAATTTTGTTATTTATATTGAAAAGCTTAGATTTATTCAGATTTAAAAATTGTGGTACAATTTTAAATTACAAATCGCTCAATTAATCATGTGAATATAATTACATTGTCTGAAAATCGAATATAGCTAATAAAAATTGTTTAGATTTTTCATTGGATAATCGTACAAGCTTGACTGGTATACGCTTACGATTAATTTTTTCACCCTTTTATGTACAATACTAATTAGCAGCGAATTAAGTTAAAATTTTATCAAATTAAGAATCCTTTACATTAATAATGTACTCGCAACGTTTGAACAATACCTTTCACACGATCGTACATGAAATTATGCGTAAAGTTTTTTTTATTTACAGACTCAAATATAGATTTTCGTATCATGTATAAAACAAACGGCTTTTGAAGTAAGTACGTGAATATAAGGATAGATTTGCACGTAACGTATATCTGATAAGTTAATATTAATAAATCAGTAATTTCTACAGTACAAATATATAATTATTAATATAAATATAATTATAATTGCATAAAAATTTAGTAAAAAGTGAATCTAAAAATAAAACTGAAGTCGAGATGCTTATTAAAAGAATAATTATTTCGCGTTATGTTTAAGTATATGTGCATATTCAATTCCGAGAGAGAAGAATGAATTATATGGATCTAGTCGGCTTAACGAGTAAAAGCTTCTCATTATCTATATATTATTGAACGATGCAACTTATATCGTTTATGAGCAATTAGATTCATTTCTCGAAAGAATTACTCACACTTCTTAAAAGAAGGTAGGGGTATAGAATAATTAACTAGGCTCGAGTTCTGCATAAGTGATATCCTAATTTAATTAGGGAACTTTCCATCATCAGCTGCAGCGAGAGACGCGAGGGACGCAGTAGTGGAGGAAAAAGTGCATATATATATATATATATATATATATATATATATATATATATATAAGAGTCGAGTTAAAATTCAGTTATTCCCGGTCGCGTCGGCGCGTCGGCGCGCACGCAACTTCCTCGACGTTTCGTTTGAATTATATCGTGGCTATTTGGTTTTTCTTTTTTTTTTTTTAAAGGGGAAACTTTTTCTTTTCCTCCTCCTCCTTTTCGTCAAGCTTAATTTATCGCTTCAGCGATAAAAAGTAGACTCGCAACTGTAGCTCTCGCGCGGACAAAAACCACATACACACATTTCGAGCGCCTCTAGAAAGCACCGCGCGGCGCTCGGGAAAATGAGGGAGTGGCTTGAGTTTTGAGAAGGGCGAGGGGTTGAGCCGGAGGGATGTAAGGAGAGTGCGGGCGGAAGGATCACGGAGAGAGAGAGAAAGCAACCGTCTTAAGGGTAAGCAGGTTCCTTTCATCGCGATCAAAATACCGTCGTCTACTTACACCCCCGCCCCGTTCGCCCGTTCCCATTCTTTGTCCCTCTTTAATCTCGCGTAAAAAGAGGAAAGCGCGGGAAAGGGAATTTAAAGAGGAAGAAAATGATAAAAGGAGGCGATCAGGAAGATTGAAAGAGAAAAGAATTGGGTGTATACAGAAGTTATCGCTCTCATTTCCCACACCAACCGTCCCATCGCGCGCCCCGCTCCTTTTGCTTGCATTTCATTCACGCTGCGAGCGCATTCAATCGAAATACTACTGTTCGTTTCGCTGATTATTGCTCTCTGGTGCTGACAGAACTAATTGCTGAGCTACCGAGGAACAGAACTACAGCAAAAAATTAATCAGCACTGACGCGAGATATTTTCGGTATTAAAAGATATATATATATATATATATACATACCTTCACTGACAATAACCCGTTAAAACAAAAGTTAGGCTATATCGGCAGTTCGTGGAGATATAGTTAACAGTTTGGTCAAATATGGTCCATATATCTATATAGATCGGAGAAATGTGAAATCATATCTATTTGTTATTATTAATTCTATTTCTTTTTCTTTCATATTATTACTTTAAATTCTCTTCAATATGATTTCACTTTATGAAACACTTCGTATAAAACCTCAAAGAATTAGGGAAGTAATTCAAGAGTTTATTTTGTCACGTGAATACTTAAGTATATCTATGAAGTAAACTTAATAATAGTAAAAAAAATGTCAACAATATCGAAAATTCTGCTGCCAAATATGGATCTATTGAATATTAATCATGGTGCTGAAGAAGTTTCGAGATAAACGAACGAACCTACCATCTTTTATATTACATAGATCAGAAAAAATGCAAAGGCTGCGAACCCCTTAACGAGCAAAGCTTATAATTCCCGACGCCTCCTCGAGATAAAAGAGACGGGCACACAAATTTTTTACACTGATAAAGATAAAAGAAAAATAAAAAACAAAAACGGAAATCCTTAAGATGCTTGTCTGTCCCCATATACCTTGTTCTGTATCTCCATATAGTGATCCTTGTTCATCGTCGGATTGAAAGGATAGTTCTCGAGGGATCGGGCGCACCTGACTCTCGTCGATATCACGTACTTGTTGTCCGGGTCGAGCTTGGGCAGGCTCGTAGGATTGCCCCAGTTCGAGGGCGGATGTACATCGGTGGACTTGAAGCCCTTGTGGTAGTCCTCGATGACGGGATCGAAGAGGGGCGCGAAGACCGAGTAAGCGTCCGGGTCGCAGGCGTAGACACCCACCCCGGAATCCGGATTCTTCATGCCCGACTGAATCACGTCCAGGAGGGAGGAGCCGTACTTGGTCTTGCGCGTCTGCGGATGGACGATTTCGTTAGAGCATAAGGAGCTGGCCCTTGTTTTGAAACTTTACAAACGAGACGCTTTAATTGAGATAAGCTGGGCTTTAATATTAAATTACGAGAGGAACAATTTAATAAGATGGTTGATCATAAGCCTTACAAGTATGGTATTACAAGCAAAAAATTTGAGACTCTTGATGTATTGAACCAGAGGAAAGTGAAGCAGCGATGTGCAATGCGAAATGCTAAAACTGAACGATGTGGTTATTCTGCCTGTAACAGACCGAAGCTAGACTAATCATAAAATGGCTCAAAATTGGATTTGTCGCTGGTCCAACGTGCGGATCTTTCTGTTAAATTTTCCATCATAGACAAGTCTATAGTACTATGATTAACCTATATAACATATTGATCATAGTAGCTTAGACTTGCCTCTTTATTAAAATTATAATGACAGAATGTTCATGCAGAACTAGCCACAGGTTCCGACCTTGGACATATACTCAACTTTTTGGATTTCATAGTTCTATCTTTGTTACTTGCCCCGAATCTCGTTCAATATATAAGATAGTATCGTAAGTGCCTTCAATTTATCTGCGCCGGCATATCTATGATGAAAATTAGAGCCACAGGATATACGTGTTGGTTTTACAGGTCAAATTTTAAATAATCTCTGGTGGCTCAATATTTGAGCTGAGATAGATAGAAAAATCACATCGCCCGGTTCCAATATTTTGCACACTGTATAGCTAATAAATATTATATGGAGGTATAGTTGATGATTTCACCTCCTTTCTGTATCTCACTAATTAAAACAGATCTGGTTCAATATACATACATATGTACAACTTTGTCACTGATATCTTCTTTTAAAACTGAAATAGAAAAAATCAGTTTGGGCAAATACTCAACTAGTATTTATTCACTAGAGCTACTATAGTTGTCTTAAATAAGAAAATATAAAATAGTCCTTAGTTTAGCATACGACTCACCTGATTTTCCCTGCTTTGAATTTCAAAGGTAAGAGGATAAATTGAACTCATGAAATATGTAAACAAATGTGTAACATATATGTAAAAAAATCTAGCTTGGACAATTAAGAATTTTTACGTTTCAAGTAAAAAATTGATCGAAATTTAGTAACAGTGAGTTGTTCCAATAGCCGCTGTCATTTAATTAAATGCACAACCCTACTCGGGAAATCTTTCTGACCACAATGCCATAACAGTTTAACGGTATTCTTCCAAGGACTCATGTATATACATACATGTATAAATACATATATACACATATCTTTACATATATATATATATATATATATATATATATATATATATATATATATATATATATATGGTGCTTCCTTTGAAAGCGGAGATTGCCTTTCTTATGGCTCTCGTGAACACCGCTTCCTCATTTGCGTTTATTTTTCTACCTTTCTACGAGGCGGAGCTTCCCCCCTCGGTTTTCTCCGCAGTGCTCCCGACCGCAGTTACTTTTCTCTCTATCTGGCTGCGCTCTTTTTTTTCCTCTTCATTTTTCCTTTAATCGCGTTGGGCGGCAGGTCTCGTAATTGGTGCGCGCGCGCGGTCGGAAAATAAATCGCTCTCGCTGATAATGGGACAGATCTATATACGATCTATTGCGAGGCGAAGCTCGACCGCGCGCGGCCCGAGGCAGCACGGCGCGCGCGCCACAGGAGTTCATCGGAAGAACGTGCAAGCCGACGCGTTCAAGAGCCGCTTTAGAAAAACTGGTTATCTTCTTAATGAGTTTTCTGCATTGCTTTATTGCTCCTGAAGTGCAAAATAAGAGATACGTACGTCTTTTCGAATTGGATTAATTCGTCGCGCATAGTGCCCCTAATTGACGTCTACAGACGTGCTTCGATTTTTATTTTTATCAGACAGATATGCATAGAAAAAAACAGCGTTTAAATTAATGTTCTTTACATCTTATTATCGATGTGTAGTAAAAAAACAAATAATTTTCTTTTCTAAGTACAATGAAAAGTCTTTTGGTATTATTATTCAATCGAAAAAAGGAGAAATAAATGAATGCAATTTAAGCTGAAAGAAATATTTCTAATATTTCATCGAAATACTTTCATTTACATAATAATAATTATGTACGATAGAACCCAGATTAAAAATTTGATTACTAATTTTCTCAAAAACGAAATTCATTGAACGAGTTCTTTTTGGAAATTTCTATCTACTCCAGGTCGACGTAAAATTTTCAATGCAAATTTCGTACACGCCCACCTTATAGATGAGAAAATTTTGAGAATTCTCTCTCAAAAAAAATCTGTAATCGAACATAACCATTTTAATTTCGAGCTTATCTCTTCAACAGAAATTCACAACGCGCGCGCGCGTGCACGTTCAAAAATAGACTAAATAAAAAAAATTTCTATGGAAATCGCGGAGACGGCATCCTTACAAAAACAACAAAAACAACAACAACAGCAACAACAACAGAACGCGTGAATCGGTGACCTACCACTCCCGTTCACCTCGCATTATATAGCCACACTCTTATACCTTCAGCTTGTCGAAGACCTCGCGGGTCAGGTACTTCTTAAGCAGAGACTTGCTCGACGTCTCCGAGAACTTGGCGTACTCGCTCTCGAGCTTGCGCAGTACCGCAGGATCAACCTGGCCGGACTTCTTCTTGCAGCAGCATTTGCTCTTGTCGCACATTCTTACGATCTATCGGCACGATCTCCAGTTACGGATTTGATAAGCGCGCGTGCATTCGAGCCTTCCGTTCGGATGTCCCAACACGCGTGCGCGCACGAATAGTGACTTCTTTTTTTTTCAACTTTTTCCTTTTGTTCTCGATTCGGATTTTCTTCTAGCCTAAATTTTACTCGATGCGCCTACTGACAGGATGCGGGAAACGGTCTTAAATCTAATGGGCCGGACCAGGAGGAGGGGATGAACAAAGAGAGGAAAGGGGTTACTGGGAATTTTGGGTTATGCTGCGCGCGACAAAATGACCGACTGTCCCGCGAGGCGGTGAATTTTTTATTTATGTTTTTTTATTCCGTATAGCATTTTCTCGGAGGTATGTTTTTGTTTCTTTGATCTGCCGCTTGGCACTTCGCGTTGTTTCGTACTTATACCAAAACGGAACAGGGATAAGCTTTGCGCATAAGCCAAATAATCAAAACTATATCTTGTCTGTTTTAATTTAGTTTTAATTTAAGTTTCATTGAATCACTAATTATTTCGAAAATATTGTATTAAAATATAAAATAATAAAAATTTGGTTTATTTTTTTTTCTGTATTTATAATTATCTTTCTTCTGATTATTTTATTTATAAAAAAAGGTAAATCCTATTTATTGTTATACTTGAATATCATCGTATTTTTCAAACCAAGAGACAATTGCTAACAATATACTAAGATATGGCCTGAGGAAAACATTTAGATTAAATACATATTATTTATACATACATAATGCGTGAAAAGTAATTAATCATGAACCTGAAATATTATTTCTTCTGATTTTTATAATGATACTATAAAGATACTATATCTTGCTTATTTTTGTTATTCCAATGTCTTTTCTTTAATCTATATATAAGATTCAAAATGTAGGACATTAAAAAGAGTCACATTAAAGGCAATGTAAACGGCAAAGTAATATCGTTTAAAGCTCGAACGAAGATTTAAAACGTTCCATTTGACTCTTTGATATCAACATTTATTTTCTTCGTCGTCAGCGTGTTCAAAAAATATCTTTTTCTGGAAAACGTATTAAAACTCGTCAAAGTCAAAGCTTTCAAATGCGCGGACTTAAGGTAGAAAAATCTGTCTTTATGCAAGCAGTATGATAATGTAAGATTTAATCGGTGACGAATTAGAAAATATTTCTGCTCTCTTTGCAAAAGTACGAAGGAAGATTAAATACGAGCAGGATGATCACATTTTAATCTTAAAATCCTCGCATACCCTAGATTTCAATAAATTATTTTTCTTCGAACCAAATGCTACCTTTGTCGCATTTAAGAATTATAAAAGAATAATAGAAGTTACGCTATCATACTGATAGACATTTCAGCTATCGAATTAATATTTATTTTACTTCACGTATTCTTTCATTTTGTTAGAAAATTTACTCTATAAGCACAAGATTTGTATTCTTTTATATTGTATTCAATTCCTCAAATACTCTGGGATTTGATCAAAACTTAACTCATAATAATAATTCAAATAAGAATAAAAATTATATAACTATCAATTTATTTGCGTATATAAATCCTTTATTATTTTTGAACTTTTTGCTAGCTGTTATCTGTGATACTGGTGATCAGGAATTCAAAGATCAATTAATCAAAGCAGCTGACGTAGCCATAACCTTACAAAATATATAAAATATTTGAAATTAAATGATTAAAACGAAAATTAACGTATCTTAGAATGATATTGAATTAATATAAATCATATATTACTCTGAATGTAATGTTTGAATAGGATTCTGATATAAAAGAAAACGACGTAACCTAAATTATAGACATTAATAGAGTTAAGATTGTTATGGAAAAGAGATTGATGTGGAAGACCAGCAATTAAAAGAACTATGAGTCTGAGTACAAAGAGCGCCATTCATGTTTAAAACGAATTACTAAGCCCTGTTTTTTAATTACTTTTAATTACTTTTCAACTTCCCTTAGGTTGATCCAAAACGAGGGATTACAGGAGCCTTCAGATATGGTTGGAATTAAGGTAAGTTTTATGACACGATAAGAGAGCAAGTGAAAAAACAATCTAGATCTTTTGTAGGAAAAGCACTTCATTGGATATGTGATGGCTGAGTTCCATCGGATATACGTTCAGAAACCACGGAAATTTTAAAGAAAATATCTACGTATACAAGTTAAAGTAGAAATATCGGGATATAAATTACCAAATGCAAAACGCACACCAAGCATTTGGAAGCACTTTTATTTTAATGGATCAATTTTGACAACTCGCCCTATAGAAGACACATGCATCATCGATCGTAGTTAGTGAGTTATTGCATGACGTGCTATATTATAATTTAAAAAATGGTCTTTTTCTATAAGTATAGATATCAAAATTGATTTAATTTTTTAAGCTAATACAGGTATCTTCAAACGGTATACATTGGTAATCTCCTTAACAAATGAGTATATTATAATGCAGATCCTGTAAATTGAAAAAGTTTACTAATACGTTAATCATATTCCTTGTAATCCCCTATCTCAAGAGAACAGAGAATATATGTATATATGAATTTTACGTATCAACGGTGGTTCTAAAACCGCATGTCTATACTCATAGCTGAACGTCATCCATGGCGACTGAATTACTTATATGACCATCACGGTCCGGATTTATGACAGTGTTGAGGACAAATGATGCCACGTTTGTGGTCACCGTGGCGAAAAGCCCAATCACAACAACTTTGTAAGACGGGTTGCTATCACTATTTACAACACACACACACACACACAACACACACACACACACACACACACACACACACACACACACACACACAGAGTCATGCACTGAACAATGAACTCATATCAGTAGATGGAAACTACGTTAATAGTACAGTAAAATGAAGAAATCGTTTTCTGTTAGATATAGAATGTATAGATATAAAAATTGTATAAAATATGTAAAAGAATTATGACGTTGAATCTTTAATTGAATTTAAAAATGATATAGATACTAAATATTTTTGTATAATTAATATTTCCACTTCCCTACTAATAACATTATTATTATTATAAGTATTATAATAATTAATTATCTTATTACAAGTATACACAAAGACAGACTACATTGAAAAGAAAATTAATCTTTGATTTTTATTTTACAAGAAAATTAATTCTTTGGCAGATAACACGTCTGAAACTCATTATTCTTTTGAAACTTTTATTATTCGAGTCATTCCATCCGGAATAAAATGATGAAAAAAATTTTAAATTGAAAAAAATATATTTAATTATTTAATTTGATTAAGATTATAGAAATCAGTAAAGTAGCATTCACTTAGAATGGAAGAAACTAGAAACGAATGTCGGAAACATTATAAATTGTCTTTATACAACCATTCAGTCATCGCAGATCTTAGTAGTTTATATATTTATGAACACCTGTAAACTAAGCTTTTTTGCACAGTTATCGTAGACATGTGACGTTTAAACCGTGAAAAAATTCGTCTCGACATTATCTCGACATACCTTCAAGAGTTTTCGCTGCGGTGACATAGAAATAAATTAGCTTCAGATGAACTGTTTAGATAATTCCGTTGGTAGAAGAAAATAATTGAAGACCCCTGTACAACTCTTCCGAATGTGATCCAATTATCTGCAACAATTCAAAATATTAAAATACAATTATTTATTTTCACGTAAATATTTTTCAATACCGAACTAAATCATTAATAAAATAGAATAAAAATTTTGTTACCTTCTCGCATTGGAAATTATAGCATATTTAACTGGCTGGAATTGAAAAAAAAGAAATTTCAAAGAGAGCTGTCATAAAATCTTTTTTTGAACTCGCTATCTTTTTTTTACCTACTTTGATGGTTCAAAAAATCGAATCTTCTATTTCATAAATCATCTCTAAAGCTCATGAGGATTATTGGGTAAAGGATTATTCGCAGTTCGATGGTATTGTATAGTTAGAAAGGCAGAAATTCATGTTTTTTTTTTTTTTTTTGAGAAAAAGAAAAATAGAGAGGATCGAAACGCGACAAAATTCCTAGTGAGCAAAGAAGAAAAAACGCCATTTTTATGAAAATAGATAAGTCCAGGACGCAAAATAGGTTTTTATTCAAAGTATTACGCTCGACGCTGTAGCAGCGATCACTCACTACGTTGGTAACAACGTTCTTTAAGGAGTTGCCGGTCTTCGTGACATCCAGCATGCAGAGAAATGCGTGATGTCCGGTTCAAGTCTGACGTTTGAATCAGTATCCATCGTATCTCTCCAATTTTCCAATCTAATAGGCCGTAATAATAAGAATAAATTTTTGTTGTCTAGAATTCGTATTCCAATACGTTTTTTAGATCCCGACTTGTATTGTTTCTGCATATTCAAAAAGGAAAATGCCATAATTTTTATTAAAGAAGTGCAGAACTGTCTAGTATCATGGATGCTACTACACAAAACTGTTATTTTACATATAGGAGATGACCACCCTCTAAATCAAATTATGAATACTATTTAAAAAAAAAGATTCCCGTGCATGATTAAAATTACAATAAATATTCTAGATAAAGAATTTCATAAGAACCCGCTAAAAATGAAGCTTTTAATGTCGAATTGATATAAGATGTTTTGAGGGCCGAGATAGATTTTGTCGGAGGTCTGTGAAAGAACTCAATTTTCTTTCAAATTTTGAAATAAAAAGTTCTCATAGAGAGAATAAATTAATATTTATTTTTAACCCATTATGAATTCTTTCTCATATTTATCTATAATTATAAGACCGTATTTGCCGGTAAATGCGTTAGTAATTCTAACATAAGAAATATCTTTTAATAAGTTTTTATTTCAATACTTATAATAGAAAGACTATGTTCATAATTTATTTTTTATCAATTTCAGCTTTTTAAAAAAGATCTTTAACATAAATGGAGTATTCAACTCGAAATTTCTTGAAAGTAGTTAATTGCACAGCCTTGCTTTTCACACAATCAAGCAGATTAAGACAATTTGCTGGCGTAATCATCTTCATCTTTGTTTGTTCTTTATGCTTTCGTAGAAGTGCATAACTATAAAAATGATTACCTATCGAGTCTATAAGAATCGTGCGAGAGATTTTCAATCATATTTCTTAATAAAGATTTTTTAAAAAAAGAAAAACTTATTTCTCGTAATTTGTAACAGTATTTGTGGTAAAATATGTAAGAAATCGGCATTTGATTAGTGAGGTCCTGTGTGTATGTGTTTGATCAGTCTATTTCCTGGTCTAATAAGATTTCATGTTACAATATTAATTATTGAGGGATATGAGATTTATTTAAAATTACTTGCGCTTATCAGTCATGACCGGATTATATTACCGTATAAAAAAACGCTATATTAGAAAAAGCAGCCAAAAGAGTAGGCCTTACTGAAAATCGGCTCGTCACGAACTTTAATCATCATTAATTTATTCCACGTATTAGTAGTAGATTTTCTCGTGACAAAATCGCACCTCAAACGCGATCTGTAATACTCCATCGATTTTTCTTTCGTACGAGGAACTCGCTCATCCTGCTTCCGAGTATACGCTTGTCATTTATACATTTTCTCTCTCTCACGTCGAAATTAGCCATTTTAACGCACAGTCTAGAAATTGCGCCATACTCTCTTTATACGTACTGCTCACACTCAAAGAAACGGCCGTTAAGTCCCTTGGACGTTATATCAGCTGCGAGAGATCCGATGTAGAAGAGACAGTAGGATACAATTAGTGCAAAATGAATGCATTCCTCTGAGAGGATAAACCCACCCTATTCCCTCCCCTCCCTCCATCTCTCGCTCTCTCTCTCTCTCTCTCTCTCTCTCTCTCTCTCTCTCTCTCGCTCATTCGCTCGCTCGCCCCTCCTCTCCCATCCCCTTTCCTTTAACATCAGAGAAACTAACGACGTCAAAGGAGGAGATTTGGACTATTGAATAGAAGTAGAACGTACTACGGCGTTGACGTCACAATTAAGTACAAAACACGATGATATTATGCAAAGGTGAAATACGAGCTTAGAAAAATGTTTCATTAAATTACCACTATTTATTCGTACGCAATATTATTAATAAATATAAGGCGGCTGCTAATGCAATATTAAATAGCGAACAAAATAACGCGGTTGTCGGCGAAACAGGACTGCGGCGCAATTAGCGGGCGCGCCGGTTCGGCGCACGAATTCCGTGCGCGCGGTTGATTCGAGCGCGGCTGAAAAATTTGCGTTTGTTCCAGATTTCGTTCGCATGTATAAGTATGTGTACGAGCCGAATAATTGAAACGCGCGCGTCCACCGCAGTTTTGACGTTCAATTCGACTCGGCGCAATTAACGTAGGCATGAATATAAAAAGCTCTTTGAAAGGAAGAGAGAGAGAGAGAGAGAGAGAGAGAGAGAGAGGAACAAAACAATTTTTCACGCTGAAAAAACACAATTGTGATCCGTGCATTTGTAAAGTTGGCCGAGACTTTATAAGATAAATTATCGTCGATTCGTTCGGCAATCGACGATATCGCGTACAATTATATTCTCTTTTCAAAATGTCTCTATTGACCATAATACTCTTTGTGCTTTGAAGAATTTAAAAAACGAGACTTTATTGAAGATAACCAATATACGCGCTACACAGAAGGAAATTCTAAAAAATAATATTTTCTTCGTAAATAGGATTATTCACGTGCCATCATGCTCGTAAGTAGCCGAAAGAGGCAATTGAAATTATATCAGCAAGTACATATTGTTATAAATGTATTAAAAACTGTATTTTTTGCACACCCTTTAGAAATTGAAAGATAGTTTTTGACCTACTGGTAGACTTAGTATTTATGAAATTGTTTGAGATTCTAGTATACAGTTGGTTAAACATTAATTAATCAATTTTTATGTACTTGATGGTGCAGAATTTTTTTTTTTAAGTAAAACTTGTATAAACAGGATGAACATGTGAATTCATGTCGTAAATAAAAAAATAACAAATAAGTAAAACAAATTTTACTGAATATTTAATAATAAAAATTTATTGTAGTAATAAAATTAAATTTCGTTAAACCATTTTTTAGATACTTTAAATATAGATAAAATCAATTTAATGTTAGATATTTAACTACTTCAATCTTCAATAATACCTGCAATCTTTGTTTATTAACACTTCGTTCAACGCAAATAAACGTAATCATATTTTTTCTTTAGACAATTGAATCTTTTTAATATCAGAATTCGTAGAGTACAACTCGGTGTCTGCATCAGCGAAGAACTATTTTATAAATGTATCATCTTGAAATAATGCAGGCGACAAAATTGCCTCATCCTCGTCGAACATGTCTGTATATGAAAATATCAACACGGACGTCTCTCGTTATCGAAAATAGAGATCCTGATCGATGCATTAAATCAGTAATAAAGCCGTTTGACCGAGCCAGGGTTGAACGTGAATTTTTGTGTGTCTATATATATATATATATATATATATATATATATATATATATATATATATATATATATATATATATATATATATATATACGTGTATACAGCAAAAACATCAACGGGGGCGGAGGCGAAATTGGGTCTCGCGAATTATTTAGCACGCGACGAGATATCGCGAGTTTGTTTGCGCCGCGCCGTATGCCCTCCGCATGCACACTTAACTTAACCGTTCTGTGCTCTTCGTGTGTATAAAATGGCTGGTCGGATAAGAATTGCATGGAAGGGGGAGGGGAGGCCACCCCCTCACTCTTCCTCGCTCTCTCTCTCTCTCTCTCTCTCTCTCTCTCTCTCTCTCTCTCTCTCTCTCTCTCTCTCTCTCTCTCTCTCTCTCTCTCTTTCTCTCACTAAACCTCGTCGGCTATTTCGAATAAACGAGGTAAAAATATATTCGAGTACATATCTGAGACCTAACGAAGTATAACGTTATCGTGAAAATTGAGATCGTGCGTGTATATATATGCACAAGAAGATTCGTTTGCAGATAATCCCTTTAACTGAACATTCAATAATCATTGCGAAAATCCTATTTTACGAGGCTACGTAACTTTTTGCATTACAGCCTGTGTGAGAATAAAACCAATGAGACCAATGAGAAAATTTATGATATCTTCCGAATAAATTTACAAGCAATTCGCGGAAAATTGACTGAATTCATCGTCTTTTGAATATTGCGGAACCTCAGAAACAGTTATTGAGATGTTTGACGGAGCAGGGTTGTCTTTACGTAGAGGAACAAAAGACCTGGGCCTAAGGCTGCGGCCTAGAGAGTGCCCCCGAAAATTAAAAAAAAATTTGATTAGTAAAATATAAATATACTGGACAAAAAATTAACATAATAGTTCAATTAAAACTTCTACCTTTTTTTTATCAAAAAATCTTATATTATTTCCTTCAAAAATATTTTTTCAATTGTATCACTACTCTATTTATATAAATTTAAAAATTATCCAATGACTGAACAATTATTTAGATAAAATATATAATAAAAGTTAACTAATTGACGTGAGATTTATCATGTGTTAAATAAAAAATCAACTATCCCTGCAAATTCTTTCTTTTCAATAATTCCTATATCGGTTCATTAGTTGTATTTACTGATAAATAAAGTTTATATCTCCATTTACATTTTTATTTTTATAATAAATGAATAATTGCAACTAAATGAAGATTCTTTTTAATAATAACATTGCTTTAGTTTACCAGCAGCTAAACTCAAGTACTATACATATTCAATAAGATAAATGAAACTGTGTTTTTATAACTATTTTCAAGATATATTAATTTCTGTATGTAAATATAATAATAACAAGAATATAATGTAAGAGACTTTGGGGATCTCTCTGAAAATCAGCTGTAGTTGCTCGAAGGGAATACTTAGATTAGTCTTCACTATCAAAATTAATTTTCATTTTTATATTACAAATTAATAAATATTTTTATCGGTCTTACAGTCTTTACAATATACTATATTAGCTAAAATAATAACAGTGAGACTGTCCTTTTTTATGTTAACCCCCTTAGAATCTGAAATAAAACTTATTACTACAATAAATTATATTAAAAATTAAAAATAAAAATAAAATAAAATTAATAATAAAATAAAAATATAAATAATAATAAAAATAAAATAATAAATAAAATAAAATAAAAATAATAAAAGTAATATTCTATATTAGTAAAGGACAACCTAGCTGCCCCCACCACCTTAAATTTAGAATTACCTTGGTGTCCGAAAAAATTTTTATTAAGTTAATTCAGAACAGTCGACATAAGTACAATTTTTAATTCTAATTATATTACAAATTTTTTAATCCAAATTCTGCTGACGTATACATTGTAAAAGTCAGTCTGATTACCAGTATAAATATATTTGTTTGTAAAAAAAATTAAAGGGCGAAAAAAATATTTATTACTTTACATTACATCAGTCGGACAAAGTAGAATTATTAATTTAATCTTAATGTTTTTATCTATTTGAAGCCAATTTCTTTATTATATGTAACACAAATTGATTACTTTAAATTTATAACTTTTAACTGACACTATCTGGGCACATGTAATATTTATTTCAAATTAACAAATTTTCGATCAGTATAATGGAAGTCAATTTTTGGTACTTTTCCGATAAAGTTGGCCAATATTTTATTAAAGTTACTAAATGTATTTTTCATTACCCTAGTTATATCTATCAATTAATAATTATATTGAAAATCCGCAACAATTTCATGCTTCATTTATGGGCTCGCGATCGCACATGTATAAAATATTGGAAATATTAGGGATTTCGAAAGTAATTTTTATACATACAATATCGATAAATAATTCATAATTGTTTTGCACCTTGTACGGTAGTTTATTTTTATACTGCATAATTTAGGACAATAGAAATCCATTATAATGCATAAATGTACTGAAACAACTTGTTTCTCATACACACAAGCAATTTTTATACCTGTACATATCCAAGATTAAAATTACAAGGACAATGGGTTGCCGAATATAAAATATATTCTAAATCGATATGGAACTATTATTATTTGATTTAGAAAAGTTATCAAATCTGTAATTATCCTGTAAACAAAAAAATTATAAGTAAATAACGTTGATTTAAACACCCTCTTGTTATGTCAGCGGGATTAAGCCTGAATGTAGATTTAAAGCGTTTGAGGCCGGGAGGATCAATTTGAACATAGCCCACATCTGTATCAAAAAAATTTGCCTCGATCTGCTCTTTTATTGATCTATTATAGGTTTCGTAATTATTCGAACTTCGTCTTTAGATTGAAGTAAAAGTTTTTATTTTTTTATTGTACATTGTAACACCTTTATGAGTATTACTTTATAAATATTAACAGTTTCTTATTTGAGATTTCATACAAATATTTTATACACATACGTTAAACAATCTCAAAAACATATTAGTGTAAAATCAAACGCTTCTAAAAATAGGTTTGTAGTATTTATATTTTTCTTATTATATTATCGATGTATATAAAATAATTAAACAGTACTTTGGACTAAATAGTTAATGTACAACCACATAAAAAACATCATCTGTAAAACTCTGCAGCTGGAATCATTTTTAGTTGTCACTGAAAAATATAAAAATTAATTACAATAGATCGATATGAAAGAACAGTATAAAATGTATAAAAAAGAATGTGTTAATTCTTGTAATTATTAAAAGCAAGAATTTAACTGAAGAAAGAATAAAGCAAATAAAACGAGATTAAAACATAAACCCACCAACCTCCTTAAATAAACAAATCTCTAAAATAAATCATTAATGTAAAGAAGTTCACTGTAAAATATAACAAATATAATTTTTTTTCAAACTAACATCCGAGATTATCGATTTTTTCTAATTAATATCCAATAACCACTCTGATAAAAATTATAATTCACAAATTATTCATCATTAATTCATAATTGAATAGAAGAATAGTATAGTTAATAAATTAAATTTAAACATTACTTATTTGACAGTCATTAATTAATTTTGATCAAACTTGAAATTCAGCCTCTGTCAGGGTCGATATTAAATGTTATCGATGGCATTAAAAAAAAAAAAATACAATGACAGCCATTAGTCTATCAAGCCTATAAAAGTGGCATTAAAACCGAATGTAAAAACGAATGCAATTAAATTTATTATTGAGTTTATAGTTTTTATATTCACGATTAAGCGTATAAAAAGATTACCATACTCTAAATGCTGATATCTCGGTTGATAAGCGTGTAACTGTAATAGTTGCATTAAAAATGTTTTACTTTTTTTGTCGTACTCATAATTAACTTACAATTTCTTGCACGAAAGTTATTGTATTAAAGAATTTTTTTACAAATTGAAATAAATATTAAATTATTAAAAACAGACAATTTATGCTTGCTTTTTCAAGCATCGCAAACACAACATTTCATCTGCTCTGAAAATCATTGTAACAATTTAATGTCCCGTGAACTCGTTATAGATGCCAAACAATTTTTCTTTATCTTTTTCATTCCGACGGCACTCCGACGTTCGACCTGTTCCAATGAATAATCTGCTCTGCTGCGTTTAATAACAATACATTATTAGCGAGATAATATGGAGATTACGTCGTAATTTTAATGTCGGAGGTCATTTTATCCCCCACCGCTCACTATCTCGAATGATTCTTTAAATCGATTCTTATATTATTTCCTCTTGCACACTTCATTTGTATTTCGTTATCTCGCCCCGCGCTCCACCCCCCTCCCCCGACCATCTTATCGCGATTACGTTCCCCTGTCAAATTTTACGGTTAGTTGCCCCAAAATTAAAGTCGCCCTTTCACCCAAGATAAATTAAGGAATGTTGCCGAATCAATAACAAATAAGGAATTTACAAAAAATCAAAAAACATGGATGATATTAGGGCTTACAAGCATTACCGATCCGAAGGCTATAGCTGGAAGACACTCGTAAGACGTATATATGTATATATATATAATAATTTTAAGCCCCACATATTAGGTTAGGAATTACATTTTCTTTGATTTCTCTCTTTTTTTTAATATTTGACGACAATATTTTACTGTTTTTCCATATAAAACTATATTATTTTACTACTTTATTGCTTGCGGACGAGGACAGCAATAGACGCCTACATATGCATACGAACGTGGCGCGATTCAACAATTGATCACCTGTTTTCTAGGTTTACTATTATTTGGTCATGGATCGTTACTTCAGGACATTATTGAATTTCGGACCCAGCTGCAGCGGGATCATGACATTCACGTTATTATTGCTAATCGGTGTTCTTAGCTACACGATGACTGTAAGTAGTACTATTGCATTTTGATCAGACAAAATGTAGCGAATCACTTTTCTTTATTAAAAAAAAAAACGGTTTAGCTTCCTGAGATTCTCTCCATAATTATTGTTTATGGCTTTTTGATATGCATACAACTTATGATAATATTATGGTAAATTTATATTTAATAAAATTTAAAATTTCGGTTGCATTGTATCTCTCGCCTCTTAGAAATCAAAAATGAGAAATGGTACGTATATTTTTGAGTTGAACAATTATTTTGATATATAGTGCGTTTTCAATTTTGTTATTCACCACGTAAGCTAAAGCAAAGTATAATGGAGAATTAAAGGAATGTATTATATCAATAATAATACTTGATTGCGATGAATTTGTAGGTAGTAATAATGTAAGAAAAAATTAATTGAAATACATAGTTAGAAATTAAAAATTTCCCATACATTCGTTAGATATGTATCATTATATTTAAATACAAAAATAATGCATCGTTAAATAAAAAAGTAAACTTTATGAGAAGTTTATGAGAAAAAAAAGAAACGTGATCGACGCATAATTGAGATTTGAACTGCTCTCCTTTATCATAACCAACTATTTCATTGTGGATAGGCCGTCTCGATCATGTTTTACCTCATCATTTTGGTATAGGAACAAGTGAGAGATACTAACCCGACAGGCTGATTTCGAACCGATGACGAGATGGCTTCGTTATACCATCACATGTTTTCGATTATGTTATTATGTACATAGGCGTGCGCGCGCGGTGTGTATGCATGTATGTATGTATGTATATATGTATGAAATATTTTCCGCTCGTGTCAAAACGACGTGACCTCGGGACTTTTCACATTATGGTCTCGTAAAACCGAGCGATAAGAGGGTGATGATAAAAATTTAACGATATATTTATTCTATCTGTTGTTCGTCTGTTATCCGTATCGGAAAAGTATAGTGGGTTTGCAAGCAAACGATATTATGGAAAATCACGGGCACGTGCCGCCAAAATAACGATTCGGCCATCAGCCTCCTTCATCCGCGTTTTTCCTCTCTGTTTCTCTCGCTTTCTATACTGTTCTTATGAAATTAAGAAGTCACCGCTGTAACAGCTCCAGATAATCTGATAATCTATATATATATATATATATATATATATATATACTGATACGTGCGAGGAAATTGTTTCCCAGACTAAATTGATTATGGCATAAACAATACAAATTAAATATACAAATTACACCGAACAGTACGTTTTTTGTGCACATAACCTTCGACGTTCCTTGTGTCTTTGGTGTAATTTTCGTAGCCTATAGAAGATATAAATACAAAGAATATATTATTATATTAATATTGATAAAAAATAAATAAGTAATAATATGAAATTGGTAAATTAAACAATAATTATTACACCTAATAAAAAAAGTAAGTTTAAAACCACTTACGTTTGGTTATCGAAATTAAAGGCATTCGGCTAAACCGAAGAATAAAAACGTCATCATAATACATAAAAATATGTTATATATATTATCATCCAGAAGCAGTTGAACTAAATTTCTAAATTTATCCTTAAAAAACATATTTACCTTAGAATAGATCTGAATGTGATATATTCACCGGTTATGAAGATTAGATCGGGGAAAATTCCTATTTTCATGAATCGGAAATTCCTGCACGAATCAGAGATTTGCATATATGTCAAAATTTTAAATATCTCAAGCTTTTAAATAGCTGAAAATTCAGAATTCGATCGATATCCCTAATACAAAGTTGAAGATTTATCCTGAATGATTTTATTTTATCTAGTATCAAATAGAACTTGGTTTAATTTTGAAAGCGTATTTTTCCAGTAACCTCATCAGAAAAGAAAACCATTCAATTTTGAAAATCAATTTCATATAATTACATAGAAAATCGACAGTTTCACGAGGCAATCGAGATCCCTATATGTCATTACGAAGGCTTAATTAAACTGTCGCAGGCTTTGATCCGTACTGGATCCGTATAATAATTAAGTGTAGTTTTCATCGCGGGTCTCGCCGACCGCATAATTCTAACCAACTCCCCCCGCTTTATGTACGAACAACTGACAAAAGAAGAAGCGTTCGCTGCAATTTTTCATCTCATTTTGCCCCTCGATCATCTCCCGTAGTCTCTCCCTCCGTAGATAAGCCTCTCATCAATAAATCCAATAAATGGAACAAGTAGATTGCGATATTAATCGTTGCGCCGTCCGCTCTTTCCACGCTTCCACGGTCTCTCTCTCTCTCTCTCTCTCTCTCTCTCTCTCTCTCTCTCGCTCACGCTCTCTGCCGAACTTCTCTGAAGGATCAGAGAATGTAACCTGCTTCACTCAGTTTCGAAAAGCCACTCCACGTTCGCAGGAAGTGAGGAAAAGAGGGAAAGAGATGGAGAGAGGGCGATGAGGGGAGGCCCAGTGGAAGTTTAGACTTTTCGTTTTCGACGCTCAGCGGTATACAGGGAAAACTCAGTGGCTCAGCTATACGCTCGCGACGACGTCCTCGAGGGTTCGAGCCTTGCTCTAATTAATCCAGGAGAAGAGGACGATGTGGGAGGCGGAAACGGAACTTTGCGCGGATCCGTCAAAGCTCATGCGGGGAAATCGACGAAGCGCGTGCGCTATACGTGGATGCTCGAACTGAAGGGTATCCATCTTCATACCGAAGGCGCAACTTTTTTCTCCGTACATATATCACGTACAAGCTGCCTACATATACGAAAACAATATTAAATCAAACTGTATTAAAAAAGAACTAAATTTGAAAATTATATTTGAATGTAACAAAAAAGCGTCAACATAAGGAACATAATGCAGAGAGTAGATGGGCGACTGCCTAAAACATCGCAATAATAAGAAAAATTTCTTTTTAACGCCCATGCGCTAAACTACGAAGCAGAGAAGAAAAATTATTTTATATTCTTTCCTTGCTTTTGATCGGAGGACATTTTCATAGCGGTGTAAAAGTCTTAACTTTTTGACAAGTAACCTATAGTAACCTAAAACAAACGAAAAAATATGTTAATTACACGTAAACGAATGTATTTTGCGTTTTTGTCCTCAGGAAATGAGGAAATTTTTTATAAACATGTATAATTCCAATTAATCGAATGTTATATGCAATTAAATTTATTTTTAAAATTGTTACTTTAATATCATATCGTTATCGATCTCACAATTATTCAAATATCAATCAATGAGTCACGTGGTTTAGATACATGCCGTATTTGTTTGTCAATTGATATAAACTAATTTCGCATCGAATAATTATATACATGATTATATCTTGGGCTTACTCTACTTTATTTTCATTTGTAATACATAAATTATTAAAACTTTTTTCTTCTTGTTTTTTCATATTTTTATATTATTTCATCTATATATATTTTTTTAAATTAAAAATTGTACTTATGTCGACTGTTCTGAATTAAATTAATAAATATTTTTATCTGTCTTACAGTCTTTATAATATCATATATTAGTTAAAATAATGACAGTCAGACTGTCCTTGTTTATGATCATCCCCGTAGAATCTGAAATAAAACTTATTACTACAATAAATTATATCAGAAAATTAAAAATAAAAAAATAATAAAATAAAAATAAAAATAAAAATACAATAATAAGTAAAATAAAAATAAAAAAATAATAAAAGTACTTATTGTATGTTAGTAAAGGATAACCTGACTGCCCCCACCACCTTAAATTTAGGATCACCTTCTTGTCCGAAGTTTCGAACCGCTACGGTTTATCCTCAGGATCTAAAATGTATATATTTTTTCCCCTATTGCGTTCAGTATGTAAAATTTTTACTCGATCGCAGGTCATATCACGTTTTTTCCTTCATTTTCATATTTTTTTATATGCGTGTTAATAAATAACGTTATAGTATTTTATTAATTATTTTATAATGTACTGATGATATTGAATTCAGTGTACTACATTATTATGTTACTTTAATGGAATGGAAGGTTTACATTATTCTTTTTAATTCGCAATTATTTTATGTATATGAAATTAATTGTTTCGGAAAAAATTCTACGTAATATAATAGTATTATTCTCTTCTTGTAATTTGTTCATATAATTTTACTCCAATATTATTTATTATATAATAATAAAAATTAATCTGGTATCATGTCAGAGGGTTCTTGTAAATTTTCACCGAAACGTTATAAATAATAAATTAAAGTAATAAATGTAAGTACGTAGTCCGTAACCTCGCTTTGTTCGGTAAAAATTTAATAATCTTTCGTTTCTAACGTTTTAATAATAAAAAAATACTTGAAATCTTGATTAATACAATATCCAAAGTTAATTAATGAATGGCAAAACGAAAAATTCGCTGAATTTTATCATAAAATACGATTTAAATATGCGCACAGATGATTTTTCAATTTACATAACTTTTTGACGAAAGCTCAACTTGTTTGTTCTGCTGCAGATGCATTAATTACGCATTCTGCGACAATATCACGAAATATCTATAACTCGCTTAATTCTAATAGAAATTACTTACCCTATTACGTTGATGAAATTAAAGGAGATATTGCATATGTTAATAAATCAAGTCTCTATACTACAGTAAATAACAAATTTATTGAAAAATGTTTTATTCTCTAACAAAAATAAAGAGAAAAAAGAATTATTCCCCGCGCATTCTATACCGTGAGTTTCTACCAAGCGCATATCCAATTATAGTTCAATTAAGCCAAAAGCCGATATTCACAAATTTACTGAAAACAAAAATATAATGAAGTTAAACTTATTGCTTTTATGAATTGCTGAATTTTAACTAACCTAATTATTGCGTATGTGCAGAAAGTTAATATTCATTATGCAAAAAACTACCCCTTCACTTTCGATCATTCTAAACAGTGACAATTTTCCTCGACCAGTATAATTAATGAATTATACTATCATAGAAAATACTACATCAAATAAGCACTGACTACTAGTGCACGATTAGGCCGGTAGCCGTGCGAATATGAATATTAACGACGTCTTTTACATTTTATGCAATATAGGCATTTATGGTCACGTAATGTGTGTGAAATAACTCGATGGTGCTGTATGTGACGTTCGTCTTTAGTTGCCGTACGATTATGTCGAATGGTCATTAAAAGTTTTTGCGAATAATTTTATAATTTCCTGAAGCGATGGAAAACTGTTTTGACTACTCGTATGCTCTTAGTTACATTGCGCGACACCTTGAATCAAATAATCGAATGAATTAATGTGTAAACTTCCAAACTATTTCAAGACAGCCTCGTTAATAGATAAGATAAGGAATGGCCATTATAAGGGCCTTTGTGACACTAAATTTTAATCTAGGAAAATTAGTCTCGGAAATTTTAGATGCATCGAACGAAGAAAAATCATTACTAGCTTCTTACATTACGTAAATCCAAGTACTACAACTTTCGTTGACCCGCACGCGTTTTTCCCCCGATCTTCTTATCCAATACGATCGCCCGTACGATTTTCCAGTCCATACAAAGATATACAACGATCGAAAACGAATGTAAACATTTAATTCGGCTTAGCGGATTTCGTCTCGCCGCGGAAATCCATAATATTCGTCGAGTTGTCTTTGTGCGGGCGCCCGGTTTACCTCCCACCTCAACCACCCCCTTAACGCGTACGCAGTATTGACATTAGGCGATTGTCAATATCCAGGAATGCCGTGTGACGTGTGTGCGTTTACCCAGACTGGCATTAATCGTCATCTGGTATTCCACGCATCCTAACAATGCGGTGTATATCGGGATCTCTATATGTGTAGGTAGCGTAATGCGGTCGCTTATGTAACAGCGGCCCCTCCCCTGTATTTGGACAAAGGCCTAAGATTTCCTTATATATATATATATATATATATATATATATATATATATATATAGGCATAATTATGAGACCGAACTGTTTCGAGGAGTCGATGTTTCCCCTTAAGCATATTTTTGTCCCGTCTAGAAAAATGATTGAATTGGTGAAAAGGAATCGAATCTTATTTTTATTCTTGAGATACGATACTCTATGGTAATATTTTCTTACTTCTAACCATTATTTTCTTCTAATTAATTTGACTAGAATGTGCAGCCAGAAAAGATTTTTTCAATGAAAGCTTTGCACAAGAGATTCAACAACACTATAGAATTTCGAGCAAAAAAGTTATTCGCTCATGGAATTATTTTAAAATAATTTCAGATCACCTAAAATCAAAATTCACGTTTCACCAATTTGCTCCTAGAACTTTCTGTGATAAAAATCATATCTTTATGTCAAAACAAATTGTAGTTTCGCATATTATAATATAGATATTGACATTGTAATTGACGTTGACATTGTGAATACAAAATAATCGCTAATATGGAATGAACTACTACGACTCTATTACTACTGAAGTCATTATGGATCGTTAGTGTAGTTTAGATTAGATTTTGCAAAAAGCTGTCAGAATTTGCTGAACGATAAAGTTTAGCAAGTTTTAGCAGTGTTTGGTCAACGCGCATGTAACACTAAAAATGTTAGTGATTATTGAAAAGTTTCGTAATATGTAGAACGAATAAGTTAAGTTGATGTTTGGCTATAAATTTGTTTTCATTTGCATGCAATGCTTGCCACCTTGGATTACCGTAAGATATTGAGTAAATGTAAAGAAAATACCTTATACATGCGTTAATGTTGAACAAAGTACAAGAACAGAGAAATTTAAAAATATTGTACTTAGCCGAAAGTGTTTGAACATGGCGAGTGGCAGTCACCTCGAGAAAAAAATAATATAAGAGTGAAAATAACAAACTAAGACTGAAAATAATAGAACTCGGTTGGCGAAAAAGTCATTAAATAAATTCAAATACGAAGAAAAGCCGAGTTAAGATAGTGTTAACTTATTTTTTTTTAAATGCAAACGAAGAAAAAATCACCCAGACAAGCCTATGGGCTCGGAGGGATGAATCGCCCAAAAGAAAAAAAAAACAATTGGCACTCTCCGTCATCGGCGAGATCTCGAAGGGTGCCTCCTTTCGTACGAAACCTCGGTTTGAATCATTATCCAATAGGCCGAGCACTCTCTGAAATCAGTTGAGACATATCCTAGAAACGGAACGAAGATCCCGAACGCCGACAGTGCCGTCGTCCGTGAATTGATTTCGTCGGAGAAAAGAGCGCGGCTTTCCCGACAAAATTAATCTTGGGAAACACATACCGGCAGCAAAGTGCACTCTACCGCGGTATTTATTTGGACCGGGGACATTTAAATTGCGGTAAAGCTCGGAAGTAAACAGCGTTCCGTTGCCGGATTCTCCTTTTTTTCTCCAAAACAGCTGTTCATTAAAGAAGCCTCTGGTTAGGCTCTTCTGAGTCTCTCTGCTCGTGTTTATATAAATCGCGTCAATAATGTTGTACATTTCTTTACCATATTCGAACTTCTCATCTCTTTACTATCGTTTGCAGTATGCTTCTGAATCTATATAATCGACAAATCTAAAGTTATTTCCATAGTCTATGTGGCTTTGGAACTATAGGAAAAGATTAATAATGGCAATCAATGGAAATGGCGATATGAAATGTAAAAAGAACGCGTTGGATGGAGTCGATAAGCAAGACGCGCAACGTGCGCGAGCTACGGAAGATCGACGAAATGCTAAGAGAATTTTTTCTCTGCATTAGGACGACAATTTATATATATATATATATATATATATATATATATATATATATATATATAATAATTCGACAATCAACTTGGAGCCTGTATTTTACTGTCATTTCATGAGTTTTTTTGCCAATTTCGAATTATGGTTTTCTCATTGCTTTTATTCGTATGCTGTTGTAAATAATTCTATTTAAAATATATAATTTTTGTTATTTTTTCTGCATATATAAATTGGGAGTTAAATTATATTAGGCTCCATTATCCATCAAGCTTTTTTCATGCACTTTAGTCATATAATTATTTTTCAATTAGACACTATAAAGTTTATTTTAGATGTTAGATGTGAAAAAAATTCTTTTCGGTTTATATTCTCCAATCCTTCCATCCACTTCCCACCCATTTAATACGTACCGAATTCCATATCCCGCGAAAAATGTATAACACTGCCCCTATATGCGGTAACCTCTCCTTCCCTGAATTCCGCACGAGCGGAATCTCTTTCCATATAAGTCCGGCCAAATCTGGAGATCGGTCGGAAAAACCGGGGGAACACGGGCTCTAAAAGAATCGTCCGAAAGCCACTATAGTGGACGGTATAAGCAAGTACGAATTATGTAACCATTAGGCCGGATCTGCAAAGAGAAAGGAAACAAAGAGAGAGAGAGAGAGAGAGAGAGAGAGAGAGAGAGAGAGAGCGAAAGGCAAGGACATAAGGGAAAGGGGTGTGGAGGAACTGCGAAAAAATCTCCCTCGGAAAGACGCGCGAGAGAGACAGCGGTAACAAGCCAGAGGCCTGAGTATAAAGGGAAGAAGCGCTAAATCGGGCGAGCGGTTGAAAGAGACCCCTATATATGTGGACAGAATACACATCGGGCAACGGGGAGGGGGCGCTGGCGAAAATGGGAGTCGCGCAAGAGGAGGGAAAAAGAGAGACGACGAGAGAAAGAGACCGGGGCGAAACTTTAATATCGCTTTTTATATCAGAGCGCCGGGCATAAAGGCGTGAGGAGGGCCGAGCTGCCGCGGCTGCCCGCGCTGGCACATATGTGTGTCAACAGGCGTTCCTACAGAGTCAGAGACAAACACACACATACACACTCACACACACATACTATCATCATGTTATAAGAGGAGAGAACTGCATATTGCAAGCGCCCTATGCGGCGACGGCGGCAGCAGCGACGCGCGCTCGGTATAGCTCGCGAGAATCCGCTCTCTACAGATATGTGTACACAAGGGGGTGCGGGAGGCTCGCTCGGTCGTTCTCACGCGCGCGCTATAATCCCGCACGCCGTGGTGGCCGCGCGATGGCTCGCCGAATACATATATATATATATATATATATATATATATATATATATATATATACAATGATAGCGAGAGAGATGGGGGAAGCAGTGCAGCAGCGAGATTTTTTTTCGAAAAGCCAGCGTCGAGCCGCTGCCTCATTCCCTCTCTACGCCTCCTCCATACCTCCTCTAGACCACGCGGGCGCTCTTATCGTACTCCCCTGGTTATCAGGCTTAGCCGCCCTTTTTTACGATTATGAGGCGCAGAAGCTGTATATGTGTATATCTGTATATGTATATGTATATGTATATGTATATAAAGTGATAGCCTTGCAAGTAAGGGAGCGAGGAAACTGTGTACACATAGAAGCTATATGGTATACAGAAGGACGGAGGGAATATCCAATGCGTCGATGAGGATTAGCCGTGGTTGTGTGTATCCATAACTTTTTTTTTTTTTACTACGCGATTATAAGGCTACCGAGGAGTGGGGGAGCGTTTTAGCCGCTACGGAACGCAGATTCCCGCGAATATAGCGCGGATTCAGAGCGCGTTTACACGCGGAGGGTAATGACGGGAAAGCGCAGCAACGCCATGTGTGTATGCGCGTGAGCGTATGTGAAACGCGTGAATGCGAATGTATGCGAAAATGAAAGACAGTCCGTCTGCTGCAGCAGCGTTTTCGGGCTTAATCAGCCGTTTCGGGCGACCGGAATTCGCGCGGGTGCGGGATCGCGCCGTCGCTGACGGCCCTGCATTCACTATATATAAAGGAGCGTTAAATATAGAGACGCTTGGATCGTTAATAACCTCGTTTTCCTCGTCCCATATCAGCGTTGTCGGGTAGCTAACACGCGCCTAATGGAGCCCACCCTCCCTTTTTTTTCTCGCTTTGACGCTCGCAAAAAAAATTTTCATTATTCCGGGCTCGTTTTATTTCGGGATTTGTCGAGCCACATCGTCGGGAGACCCGCCTGTATATATTGACATGTTAATACGTTTGTTTTTGTTGGCCAAGGACTGCGCAATCGTCGCGATCGTTCGTCTTTTTATAAGAAGTCAGAAAATATAGCCATGATTGGATCGCGTTTGATAGCGAAAGATCATTCCAAAATATAAAATTACAATCGAAAGTAAACTACAAAATCAGAACGCATTTTTCAACATTAATTTCTTAATCACAATATATACTAACTTTAATAACGGTCTACAGTTAAAATTCTTTTTTTTGTACTTTATATACAAAGGAAAAAGTTACAGGTTTCACGTGAATATATTTACTATAAAAGTATTTATACTGGAACACTGAGTTGATTATTGAATTATTGTTATTATGGAAATCATTCCTGTTATTATTGAAATCATTCATGAGAATCAAATCAGTTTTGCTTCATTGTTTTTTTTTTAAGAAATGCTTGAAGAATTCATTAAGCCGTGCAACATTTCGAAGGGAACAGCGAGCGATAACTCAAATAAATAAGTACGCGCTTTAATATAGTATCAAAATGAGATAAACTCGAATTCTCGAAGTAGGGGCTTTTCGTAAAACTCATTCCCAAACGAGACCGTAAAAGGATAATTTTCATGGATCTTTTGAAAATTGACAGTAAACGAAATTTTATCGGGAAATTAAGTGTCGTACTCTTAAAAATTTTTTCACCTGAAATTCAGACGGTAGATGCTACAAATTGGAAGTAACGGTTATTCCAAATCTAAATTAGATACATGCTCAGTAAATGTAGCAGATGCGATAACTTTTATTTCATGGTTTTCGCTTAATTCACCATATATTTCTCAATGTGTACGTGCTACGGAATCTACGTTTGTTATATACTTGACAAATGTAATGCTTTATTTTAGCTTTTAATAGATGAATTAAGTTATAACTGGTTTACAATATTCTATAAAAAGACTTAACAACGAAAATAGTAAATGAGTATTATTAAGGAAATTTATGACGTACGCTGTCAAAATAATTTTGAAACTGACTTTTGTTATTTGTGCATATATTACAGGCACTTGTTAAAATTAATTTATATAGATATTATTATACTTACAAAAATTATGCCAATGTATATATTAGTATAATAATATAAAGTATTATATCTTACTGTTGAGCAAAATTTTACTTTACTCTTCAGTAAAATTAATGAATCTTGGTTAAAAATCTGAAACACTGTTTATTATTACACTTTAACGTAGTCGATATATTTATGCTGCATCTATGATATCAAAATATAAATAATTTTATTAATTTTATAAAATGCTTATTCTACTTATGCCGACTGTTTTAAACAAATTAATAAATTTTTTTATTGGTCTTACATAGAAGAAATATATATATAATATTATAATTCTGATTTAATTTTAAACAAACATAAATAAATATAAAATAATTTGATAATAATTCAGTCACGTTATTATTCAACTAAATAACAATATAGTCTCAGAAAGAACTCAGTACACTCCGTGCATTCAAAAATTTGTAATTTATATTGTTCCAAAAGAAACTCTTCACGAGTTCAATCTTCCCATTATTAAATCAAAAAAAATTACGACAAAAGGGCAAATTTCTATGGAATACTGGTTATGAAATATCGTTTAAATAGACTGTCGGCAATTATCGATGCGCATTACAAATTCATTGCGAAGAAAATTCTCTGTGCGTCGTAAAACTTTTATTTGAAATATTTTTATATTTTATAACTTTTTTCTACGTTCATTTACATACCATAAAAATTTGACTACTAGTATTCGTATACTACATTAACTTGTTGTTATATTGACATTCAGTTTTTCATTAATATGGAACGGCGGTCACATTTAGTCCCGATTGAACTAGGTAACTCTGATTATCTTAGAAATAAAAGTTGTAACGTTTTTCGGACGCAGCACTGTTACATTTTCAAGATACCGTAATTGCTCACTTATAAATCACTGTCTACGTGCTTCTTATTAAATTTTATAGTCTCTTCTAAGCAGAGGCGCTTTTCGAACGAAAATTTATATACTCTTAACACCACCACATTCAAAGAAAGAATTAGATTTTTAGAAAAGTTTCATTGAAACTATCAATGAAAATGCGCGGTTTCTTAATTATTGCCAATTGAAGTTCGAATGAATTTATTTCTGAATTTATTAATGAAGTTATTTAAAAGTAAGAAATAATGAATTTAAGGATATAGGTCATTATTGGAATATTTTTCTTTGAAATGCCATTCTTTTTTTCAAATCCGACAGTAATGCAGGACTTGTCATGTAAAAAGAAATCCTCCTGTTAGAACGTATTTATCCAATTTAATTATACTAATTGTCAGCAGTACCAAAGGCTGTAAAAGGGCTATCGTTAAGTCCTTAATCTTTGGAGCTTTCTTCTGAATCCTTTTGATTCATTATTATTACCGCGCTCAATCTAGACTAAATCTGCCATCCGTATCTGACCTTTGCTTTGGATCATGGAACCAGTAACCAAATTCAACATAAAACTAAGTTTTCGGTTGTATAAAATGCTGTAAAGTATAAAATTTGAAATAATAAGTATTATGTATATCTCTTATGCTCAATAAGAAAGATCTTTCTGAACTTTTATATGAATGCTATAAGAACAATGATTGCATGCATTACATATCAATCTGGAATAAATAATCTACTTTATTAATTATAATCTTTATTCGATTTAGAAAATTGAAATCGGAAGTTATTTGGGTCAAAGGAAATCACGAGTCGTTTTGATTTAAATATCATTTTTCGTATGAATTGATGAATTGATATGTTCAGTATAAACGTGCATTATGTTTACTATATATTTTTAACGAGATACTACCTCTTTTAAATCAAACATAGGGTTCTTTATTAACTACACAAGTAAACCATTGATTTTATAAAAATCAAGGTTATAATCAAATTAAAAGTGACTGATTTATTATTCCTTGGATCCAAAAAACTTTCTATTCGAAAACTACTGCTTTTTGTTTAAATTGAAATATTTTTTCAAATCGATACGACTCTTCCTATAATAAAATTATGAATAACAATAAAGTATTCAGCGTTAGATAATAATAGTTATTTAGTGAAAATAATTTTTTGACAATGCAATGAACAGAAATAATCTTGTCGCTTTTTCCAGTGCTGGGCCATTTTCCTCATGAACACCAAAAAGTACCGTGAGCTGAGCCTCGGGGCAGAAAAGGTAATCGTTTCTCAAATTCTCTCAGTGCTATAATAACAAATGCTATTTGCACTTGCAAGCTTCGTACCATGTAAAAAAAACTGTATAGAGCAAAAAGCGGCATAGAAAACGACCAATGAAGAAAAAACAGGACTACACCCTGCGCACTTGAAAAAACCGCTAACCTACTCAATTATATATATAATCGAGTTCTGTGTTCGTTTCGTAGGTCCTCCCGCGAAAGGAGAGCGTGCTGCAAGTTAAGCCCGTTTACAATTGCATAAACGAACACGTGAGTATGTTCTTCGTAATATTATAATACACATATAGACCTATATATATCTACACACACACACACACACACACACACACACACACACACACACACACACACACACACACACACACACTTTAGCTCTTGACTTGCGCTCGTGAAAAAAGTCATTTCAGCCCCGCGAGGCGTCTTATTAAGGGATTTACAGCGTACGCGATACTCTTTTCTCTTATCGCAGTGTTACGACGGCAATTCGGCGGGGCTTTCGATTACAAACGCTGCAGGGACGAGAATTGGTTTTGATGAAGAAGTTTTATGGTTTAAGTAAGGATGAACGGACGGTTTAATAGATTTCCGGTTGTCCGTAAGAACTGGTGTTGTTGCTCTTTGCCTCTAGTCACTGTGGGCAATTTTTATTGCACGTTTATTTTTAAGGAGTTGTATTCTGTTGCCAACTTATTTTTTATTCAATTTTTTTATGTTTTAATTTTTTTATTTATATATTTATAGACAGAATAACAGCATTCCTTTCAACAAAAAAAACAATTTGCCGACTTGTTATGTTTGTATTCGCTTATTTTTTGGTCAGTTATCAAACGATGATTTTTTTTTTATTATTCTAAGAAATTGACCAACGATATATGAAAAATTCTTCTATACAATTTCATATCATAGATGTCGGGATAAAATTTATTTCTTTTCAAAACAATGATTATTTCTTATTTTAGTCATACTTGAAATTTACCCGGAATCAAAGGTCTGAATTACTTATTCATTTTTATCATTCCTAATATTGATATTATTTGCACAGTACTACAGGCGGTCAACATACTAGTCTGGATGTAAATTATTTAAATTATTCGAAACATCTGACACTTTTAAGAGACCTTTTACCTAAAGAGGCTTGTTCTAAAGCTATTGTTTCATGTACACAAAATAATGGAAAAGCATCTTCTGCACGAAGTAAGAGTAACGGTTTATTTATTTCCTGTAGGTTTTTGTCTTTGCTCGTAATATTCAAGAACTCATCTTACTTCATTCCATTGCAAATGAATTCTCGTTTATTCAATAAATTCGCTTCGTTCGTAATATCTAAGGTCTGAGTCTCAATCCGCTACATCTTTAACTGTAAAATAAGATAAAATAAGTCGGAATTTCAGCCGATATCGAGTACAAGTAGATTGATTCAACGCATTGTGTTACATAAGTAAATATAATAGTGATATAGTATAAAAAAGATGAAATATATTGATAATCTGATAGAACGCAGTATGGGATGGTGCTTTATCTAATTTCGAGCCTGAATGAAAAACTTTTGATTTGCCACACGAGTAAAGTCGGGAAATTTCATACAGTGTTTCGATACGTAAGAACAATGACTTTCTTACATTACTTCAATACTATTTGTCAAGGTCTAATGTCAAATTTATATTAATTTCTTTCTTTTTGATAGCATTAACTGCTACTATACCACTACAAAAGAATATAGAAGGTATATTACAAGCACGAGCGAAGTGGTTGTGTTCGTATTTTTATTTTTTTTTAAATATTCGTATATTTTATTAAATAAATTTAGAACAATGATCCTGAATTTTATATGAATTCTTTTTAGTCGTCATTTTTATAATCCAAAAACTTCTGGGTGATTTGATTAAATTAGTTATTAAACAATTTCTTTAATTTTCTGAAATCTTCATATTTTTACGTCCCTTAACAGTTAAAATGTTAAAACATTCATCATTTGATTAGCTGTGTCATCTTTTTCGATAGTTTTTCAGTACGGTTTTGAAAAGCGTGCGATTTTGTTTTACGATACAGAACTCACTTCACGATTTGTACTATTAAACCCACGTATTGCTTCCCAAACAGCACAAAATATTTAAAAAAATGTATATCTTCCCAAACACTTCGAAAATATATTTTGAAGATTTTATTAAAATTGAAACAAATATATTAAAACGTTTGACATTTTTTTCATTAATATAGCTCGTTTTAGTGTCCAAAACATTTAGAAAATATATTTTAAAATATTAATTAACTATTATCATGAAAAATTTTAATACCGATTGTTCGATACTGAGTGGAAAAGATGTTCGTCGCCGCACACTCAATAGCTTTTGCAAAGTTTGATCATTATGTATCGTGATCTTTTAAAGATTCTTCAAAGCGTATTAACTTCTATATTTTATTCAATTATATCGTGAAGACAAAAGTTATTAATTTGAATTTATTTAGAAATACAAATATTTCATGTTTCACAACAATATTTTAAAATATGTTAAGAATATTGTAAAATCGTAATGTGCTTTGTATGACACAAATATGTCATAGAAAAATATTAGAAATTGTTAGGTGAAATATTTCTAAATAAGTAAATAGAAAGAGAATATTTTATCGAATGATTTTTCATACTTTTAAAAATTTCCAATAAGATTTTTTATTGACATATATTTAAAGAGGACTCCTTTTTGAAATATTCCTGCAATATTTTAGAAAGATTCTGTTGCTGTCAGGCTTGGAACACATGAGGAAAAACAGAGATTTTGAAAATACAAAGTTAAACAGTATATGCACCTGTTATTCCAATAGAACATGTGTGGGAGCTCGTGTTAGGTGGATTTGGTAGAAGAGCGAGGCATAAAGATAACTGACAATTTTATCGTGTGCTAATAAATTATTGCCGTTACTTATCAGAATGTAGATATTCATTGCAAAAAGAACTATGTAAAACAGTTGACTGAAGCACATTTAACGTAAGTGCAAGTTCTTTCTGCGTTTGGGACGAATCTTCCTCCAATAGTGCTTCCAACTCCGTGTCTACGTAAGTTTTTGGCCTTGCACCATGATCAATCTTTGCCTCGTGCGTCAAAAGCACCGTTTCCTAAACTTTCGGAATCACTCGCAACAAGTTCTCTCAGTGAAAGCACCATCGTTATCTACTTTTACAAGCAAACAAGGCGCTGCCAGAACAGCGGATTTTCTTAAATTGTAGAAGATCCTGCGAATATTCTGCTTAGTTTGCATAAATTTAGACACTTCCAGTTGAAAAAATATACACGATGCTGATGTGAAATTAATTATACTTTCAGGATATGTTGTTAGTAAAGAACGAAACTTGCTTAATGCTGTTTTCGTCTGATAATTTTAACCAAAACCTTGTTCTGAACCATCTTCCTCAAAATAGCGGAAACTTATTTGTACTGCTAATACTTCAAAAAGTTTGCTATCTGTACTATTATATGCCATTAGAATTGTTGACTGTATACATTTTTAAATTCATTTTAAACTTGAATTATATACTGTAAACATTACAATGTGATAAAATTAAATTGAAGTATTTTTTACAATAAACAATAACAGAAAACTTGATCAGATGAAAGAATATTTAAGAAAAAAGTCGGTCTCGTTCGTTTTTTATTGACTTGTGTACTTATTAAAAAACAAAAAATATAAATATCAGCATGAAAATCGTTATAAAATTGTGCTCGATAAAGTCCAAAACATACTGGGGTAAAAGAAATTTTTATTTTCTAAAGATTTACACACTTGTCATTCTAAATACGCGCTTCCAGCCCCTATCCATCCATAATCCTATAATTAATTTTCTCTCTTCCGTATTACGCCCTCGCGTTTCGTGCGCAAACTTCGTCCGGACGTGCGATGAAAATTTGTCGCTCTATTTGTCTCTATTTAAACGCATACATTTATATGATTCCGCGTGATTTATTCAATGAAGCGCATTCGCAAAAATCCCTCGCCGCCCCCCCCCCGTCGCCCTCCGTCTCGCGCGTATTGTTCCGTCCCAATATGGGATGAGCGCGCGGGACGGAAACGCGAAATATGCTACCGGCGACGGGCTCGTATAATTCCGAAACATCGGTCTCGTTTCTCGCGCCCGGCGCTTGATTGAAATTTGTTTTTGCTATTGTCGACTCGGCTCCTCCACATCGCGGAGAGCGGGGAGGGAGAGAAGAGGCGGCTTATGATAGCGCGAAATACAACCCTTTCGGAGCTAACTTTTACTACAAACAATAACGTTATTTTTTTCCTGCTCCTCCCCCTCGTGCCTCCCTCTCTTCGCGTGGTAAATGTAATCGCGCTACGCCCCGCGGCCCCCTCACTTTCTTTTGTTGGATGCGGCTCGACGGGGACCGCATTGTACACACATATATATATATATATATATATATATATATATATATATATATATACTTACTTTACAGCTAATACGTTCGCGCGAAATGTTTGCTATAAGCTTCTATTGTTAACGTTGCAGCTCCAGCAGGCGGACATCTTCCTCGACAAGACAAAGAAAGTCGTAAGTAAAGCTTCAACTGCCAACTTTTCCCCTCGGCGTCCATCCTCCGTTTCCTTTTTCTTTATTTTTTTCCACCTCCTCTTTATTTTAAGGTCAATTAAGTTCGCGCGATTGTTTTTCTCGCTGAGCCGAACACCCGGATGCTTTAGGCCCCCCAGCACTCACCCCCCTTCCTTTTTACTCCACAATGGCCCGTCGTAGATTTTGCTCAGTAGCGTCCGCGGCATAACTTTGAATTACTTCATTATACGGATCTGCTGATAAATGCGAGCGAATCGTATTTTTTTTTGTCGGAATTTTTTATCCTTTCGGTGCGCGTTTGTAGAAAAATTGAGAAAATTTCGAGCTAAAAACGCGAGCATAACAAATTGACGAATCGCGCGGGAGCGGAAATTTTGCAATCAAACTTGAATATTCAATAATTGTCGTTAATAATTTGAAACGTGTAAATTTCATTTGCAGTAATTACAGATCCAAATTATTCAGATATTCACCGTTGATTCTCTCGTCAATGAATCGAAAATGTATGGGTAAATTCGAGATAAATATTGTACGGCTCCCTGATTTTTCAATTGGTCGGTTACCAAAACTTTCAAATATTCGTGTTTTTCTTTTAGTACAACAATCATGAATTTTGCTAAATGGCGAAATCTATTTCTATATTGGAGTCAAGGTGCGTATCCCCAGCCCGCTCTCCCACCTCTTTTTTAATCCCTTTGAAGCACAACTTATTCTAACGACATTAAGAAAATCCACACCAGTGCAAGCATGAATTTCTGAGGTGATTAATAACAAAATCGCGTGGTTATAATACACACTGTTCGATAATTTGAAAAAACTTGCAATTTTAATAAAATTTTTCATTTGTTATGTATGATTGGTTCAGGATGTTGAATGCAAAGCTGGTGTCAGATTTTTATGATAAAAAATTAGGTGTTCAATATGGCTGTCTAAATCTCAGGTTCTAGGGTAGTATCGTCCGAGCGCAATCGTACATTCTTTTTATAAATAAATCATTTTGAATTTAAATTATTTGTGCGTCTTTTATTTCATTTCAGTTATTTTAATTTATTTCATATATTTATATTATGATACACGAGATTCTGACTTTCCATTTCTTCTTTTTTAAAGTCGACCTTTAAACAGTCTTGGAAATAACCTCTGATAAAAAGGAAAGGCTCACAAATATATGTTTAACAAAATCCAACCATGCATATCTCAAAATATTTGCTTTGCACATGCCAACCGATTAAAAAATCAGAGCACCTCATGTCTATAAAGTAGTAAACATCTGGATCACTCGTAAAATCTAGAAGTTTACATTCTTTCCAAATTCAGAATCAAATGGGAGTTCTTATAAAAAAACATATATTGTGTTCTTTTAATGATTTTGAAAATCGATGCGAATGCCAAAGTTATCAGTACTACGACATAATTCCCATTGGCCTGAACGACTTTTCCGTTCGAAATTCTATCATAATTGGCTCACAATTGGAGATATTCTAGAAAATCAATTATAATTACCCACTTTATCTACTAGTGAATTTCAAAATCTGATACCAGATTCGTATAAGCATCGTCAAAATAATCCTTACAAAATTAATTAATACAATCAGACGATTACGCTGGTGGAAATTTCCCTCTGGGATTAATTTATTTTAAGACCCGTTAAAATATTTTATACATCGGTCTCACCGCAAAATTGCGACTTTGACACGATATTGTAGTTCTAGTGGTGAAAATTTAGTTCGGGACTATAATGCGAATGTTGACTTTTAGCTTGGCTAAAGTAAACCGTTACATCGAAATTTACTTATATTTAAATGAAATATCAACAACATATTAATATGAAAACAATAAAAAAAGTATTTGAGATAGGAATGATGAGCGTGAAAATATAGATAAAGACAGCAATGGAATGAAATCTGATTTATGGTTAGGATGTAGAAGTGTGCTACAAAGGGTTAAAAAGGGACGTTAATCTTATTAGTTTCCGCTGCACCTCGGGTGTCGAGATTGTCGTATAAGAGCACAATCCACCTCGCCTCTGCGTTCCCGCAAAACTTAATATAATCGCCCTACTTCCTCGGGAGGGGCTCATATGGCGTGGAAAGCGCGCGAACGGTACAGCAAAGGCCTCAGAAAGAATTTATATATATATATATATATATATATATATATATATATATTACGTAAGTTATGCGACCTCGATTTCATTCCCAGATACGCAAAGAGCAATTGGAAGTGGAGATCATGAACAGCCGCATCAACAGCATCAATGAGCTACTGAATCCAGGGGTAAGCGATCAGTTATCATTTCAGCTACTAGTACTATCTGTACACGCGCACTCGTACACATACATACGCACGTGCGCGTGCGCACATACACATACACACACACACACACACACACACACACACACACACACACACACACACACACACACACACACACACACACACACACACACACACACACACACACACACACACACACACACACATGCATGCATACATACACACATAAGTCCGTGTCGGATTATTAATAACGCGATTATTGATTCCCATCAATTTATATGGACTATATACGTATATATGTACATAAAGCGATTGAAAGTCTAAAAAAAAGAAAAGTGGCCGCGCTTTTCTCTCACCTGCGCCTGCTCGATAGCACACAATAGCGCACGATAATTATCCGTAAAATGTTTTTTTTTTCTATGTCGCCGCCTCTCGTTTCCGCGTCTGGCCTTGACACAATATTACCCGAGCTCCTTTACCCACTTTTGACTGTGCAGTGATGCAGGGTAGTAGAGACAAAAAAAAAAGCAGTACGACGGCGAGAGACGCGATGCGCGAGCATCGGCTGGCCTACATTTTGTTCATAACATACTTCGAGCCACTCTGTGGTTTTTTTTTTTGTTTTTTTTTTTTTTTTTGACAAAACGGCTTCGAAAAGTTTGCGGACGCACACATCAAGCGACGAGATGCGAAAGTCTACACATTTATGTGTGTGTGTGGGGGGGTATGTACGTGTATTTGTATACGTTAGCAAATAGTTTCGCCAGCCCAGGCGACGCACAAATTATACGGAGCGGTTTATGATTGCCGAGACCGCGACGTAAATTAATAAATCAACCAGAGTGGGTGGAGAGAGTAATGGCGCTCCCTGTCCCCTTCCCCAATTTTCCAGTTGATATTATTATATATAACTTGACGGTGAATTCGTGCGTGTTTTTATGATGACCGCCCCCTCCCCCCCCAGGCCCCAGCCGCCGTCGCCGTCGCCGTTTATTTATTTCCCGCCTCGTTCGACAGAGTGAGCCTGATATGCTTATCGGCTCCTCTGTGCGCTTCTTTTAAATCTTATATATATACAAACATACTTTAATCTTTGCACGCGAAAATATCGATAGCGAGGAAGTACGCGCTCTCCGCTCAGATACTGCAAACGCGAGCCAGATTGAAAAACAATGAGGATTTTTATAGTGAAGACGGTGCGCTCTTTTCCTCGCTTATATGTTACGTGTGCATAATGCACACGCGCACACGCGCACGCATATATATATATATATATATATATATATATATATATATAGCTTTTCAATTTTTGACGCTGTATGCACTACACTACTATAGAAATGTATGTACACATCGCCACTTTCTAGCTGAAAATTCAAGGCGATCGGATTTTATGATCGTTTTTATATCGGAAGGGGTTAGCAGGGAAGTTGATTTATGATCGAAAATTTGCGCGATCAATTTACAATGAAAATTTCAATATAGTGATTTTTTCAATATTCCCTTTTCTTCGTTTCGTAACAATAACGTAAACTTATATAATCTAAGCAATATCTTTATGCACCGCGTAGTCTAGATAAAATAATCTCATTATAATAACAATCAAACTGATTATAATTTCAGCGAGTCAGCTGATCTCGCTCGCAGAATCTGATTTATAAAAACTAATACGGAAAAATAATAAAAATAAATATAACACCTATGCTATTGCTAGCAAAGTATATATGATGATCAGATAACTAGTCCGCGATCATGAGATAGAGCTGTTGGAATTATTGGAATAAGGACATATTAATTCGGTAAATTTTGTGCTGGGGGCAGTCGGATGATTCTGTGCCACTAATGGTACATTTTTATTCTTTCTTAGCAGTAGTTTTTATATCGCAGATTCTACGGATGTGATTATACACCAAGGCAGTCTGACTGCCATTATAATTATATTATTTCATAAAGACTTTAAGACAGATTGTAAGTTGAATTTTCAATAGTCGACATAAGTACAATTGTGATTTTTAAAATTTATATAACTATATATATATATATATATATATATATATATATATATATATATATATAATGATACATATATATATACAATGAAATTCAAACAAAATTTATCTGAGGCTACATAAATTTTGATTATTTTTCCATTGGCAAAACTATATTTATAATACAAATTGCTCTTAAAATTGTAGTATAAGGCATGGAAATAAATATTTAAATAAATAAATAAAATAATTAAAGATAAATTATTTTTGCAATTGAATATCAAAAGAAACGAAATACAGTTATTGAATTTCTACCGACTATACTATTTTTATGTTGGAAAATTGGAATTCAATCAATGTAATTCAAATTCAAATTGTACTGTATAATAGTAATATTTGGTTATTAATAACTATACGTATAATTAAAATTCAATATTCAATAAACGTTAAGTAATTAATATTAAAATTGAGTACTTAATTAAAAAAACAATATGATATACTTAACTCGATTTCTAGAATTATATTTGACAATGAAGTTATCGACATTTTACATACATCCGTATTATAGGATTGATTGCATTATGAATATTACGTCTTGAGCAAGAGCGGTTTTATAAATCTAATTTAAATGTCCATTCGTATATAAAAATATAAATAATATATCAATGCCCATGCCATTGTAATGAAATCTAAATGTCAAATGAACTATGAATTTTTTGTCAAAAATATCTACTTTTTTTTTTAATCGAACAATAATAGTAAAATTAGCACGCTTATATTTCAATTTCTTTGATCTTTCATAAAAACTATTGATACGACCTCCTCGAATACACACAATAGAGTTTCATCACATTTAATATATATGATACAGCATACGATACATATATGTACATGTGCGTGTAGTTGCGCACGACATAATTAATATTGTTATGAATATTGTTTCAGAACAAATCACAGTGGAATCTTTCGAAATCGCCAAGAGGTTACTTCCGTGAAATTCATTCGTCATCGAGGAATCGTTAAGAAGCACAATATATTTGAACTTTTGCAAAATTGTCAACGTCAACCGCGTGTACCCGTTCCTTTCAAACTGACTCCGATCAAAATAATAATAATAAAAAAATATGCAAACCTATTCGCTCGACGTAATTTAATATTCCATCGTCCTTCCGCCGTCCAACTCTTGGCTAAAAAATATTACCCAATGAAATTCTCCGGGCTAATATGGATTTGTTACTCGATACCACGATGATAAATCGGGGCGCGTGTATAAATAGGACATAATTTTTTACCACGCGTACGTCATATTTTAAATTATAATCGATATTACATTTTTATGAAATTCTTCCGATGATGGTATAAGGAAATAGGGGATAGACATCGGAACCGATATTAAAATATCCAGCCTCTTTAACCTTTTTTTCTTCTCTTCCCTCTGTCTTCTATATATATATATATATATATATATATATATATATATATATATATTTGTACGTGTGTGTGTGTGTGTGTGTGTGTACATATCTAAAGTTTTCCCAAAACTTTCTCATAAGTTTATCTCTGTCAATAATCAATTTCATTTACACGTGTGCTACTTTAGTCAGAGTAAAGTAAAACAATTTCTTTTTATAAAATCCAGCAGGATTACGTAAGTGCAAGAGGGTCGCGATCGTGAACTGGACGATCAGGACGTTATTAAAAGCTGACGACCCGCAACCTCCGCGGGGGCGGAGGGAGGGGCGCCAAAAATTTCGTTCGCGGAGACGCATCGAGGGTCTGTCCTCCCGACGCGCGCGGGGAAAACTTCGTAGTTCGCACAATAATAAGTCTTGCAAAAGACATCTGTAGAGGAGCTGGTTGGGGTCGTTTTCGCTAAAGGAGAGAGAGAGGGAGAGATAGCGGAGAGGGGGCAGGCAGAGAGAGGTGCTGGAGCTGAGAGCCATACACGTACGCTTGTACGCTTTATAAACGACGTTTTTCGCTTCTCAATTTCTCACGCATGCAGGCATCTCTCCCTCCTACTCTCACTCTCTCTCTCTCGCTCTCGCTCTCCTCTCTCTCTCTCTCTCTCTCTCTCTCTCTCTCTCTCTCTCTCTCTCCCTCTCACACACAGACACAGCCTTTTAGATTCCTCTTCTTCTTCGAAACTTTTTCGTTTTTGTTGCTTGAATTTTTCAACGTGCTCTTTCGCTCTTTTACTTTCAACTTCCTCGCCTTCCTCCCCCCCCCTTTCCCCGCATTATTGCGCTTTTTCGCAGTATCTACGCATCGGCATTCGGTTATTGTATGTCAGAGTTGAACTTTATATAGATAAAGATTTTCGCTCTAAAGACGGTCTTTTATGATTCTTATAATTTATTATATGTTTCCTTATGAAGCGTGGTGACTTAAACTTTCTCATAAAATGCTTTATTACACACCTCGTGGATGTTAAAGAAAAGAAGAAGTCATGGTGACAATTCTAAAGTATTGCCATCGATATAATCTTAAGGGCTCATTATTACATGTTAATCAAGAATATAAATTCTGCGGATCGAGTCATTCGATCTCATTTCGATGTTCATCTATTAATTATTATATTTATGTAATGGATTAATATACATTTATCGAGCCATATGATTTTACAAAAGAATTGTAAAATACTTGGATCGGTTCTTACTTCTCATATTTTAACTGTAAATTGGAAATTACGATGGCATATGTAATGGTCTTCACTATCAAATTTTATGGTTTTCACATTATTCTACCACGACTTAAATTTTACCCACTGTTTCGTAAAAAATCATCGATTTAATTACAGATTACATTATGATTTATATTATATTTAACTTTGTAATATTCTACTACGTATATAATAATAGATTGCGTGATAATATTGTATAATATATAATTATTGTATTAAATATTATTAGATTATATAATATATACTAATATAATAATAGATATATATTGAAATTATAATATACACAGATTGTATATAATCGAATCATCTTCAGTAATTAAATGAATTACAAAATTAGTAGTTATTACAAAAGCGTACAAAAGCCTTAAAATAATTAAATCATTTTATTTATCGCCTGCCTGGTACCATGCAAGTATTTGATATTCCTGAAAATATTGAAATCTACGTGATGTGATCAAAATGCAACAAGACTTTTGAAATGTTTCGAGTTGTATTCATCTGTTTGGTAATGTTTTTGTTTTTGTTGTTTTGATATGTTACTGCATTAGCCTAAACATTATATATGAGTTGCTCGACATATTTCAGATTTACTTTACCATCAGCTGTCAATGAAGTTTTACACGCTTTAGTTTTCTCAGTGCTTTTTCACTTTCGAAAAAAGTGGATCGGAATTTCCGACAAATTTTGTTAGAAAAATGGAATAAAGTACAGCAATATTCGTGAAATGTTAAAAGTTTCCTGCTTGTAACTCAAGCTATCAGCCGAACGAGAGTTTCCCGAGTGGTATAACCGTTTGAAAAACGAACAAGAGCGCGACGTGGGCGATGAAGGGGGCTCTGAGCGCTTAAACGCATTGGTAACAGGCGATACTGTCAAGAAAGTAGACAAAAATGATAGCGAGCGATTGTCGAATTACCATTGGAAAGAATGTTAAAGGTGCGGTTGTATGATAGGGCTGGTATAAATGTTTTACAAGTCAAACGTGCGCCAGTAATTTTTTTCCGAAAACTATCGAATTTCGACCAAAAGCAATGTCGCTAAAGAATGATATCGCCAAAGATTTACTATAAACGAAGTGAATAACTACTCTGCATAGTTACGAAACTAAGGCGATATCGTCGCTGGAAACATTCTTATTGGGCCAACAGCGGAAAAGGCACAAGTTCGATCAAATTTGAAGATCATGCTTGCGAATCTTGCTGTGTGTGTAATATCAACTTATTAACTTAGTTCAATCTGAAAATCAACAGAAAAAATGCCTGCTGTTATTAAAAGTAAGTAAGATTTTTAAAAGATTGCAAACTTAAATTAAGTTTGAAATAATTATTGAACTTTAGTCGAAAATTTTACGTTATCATAAATTTGTTATAAAGTAAGAAATTTATCTAGTTCAAACTTATTTGTGTATTATCTTTTCGGTTACAATTTATTTTTTATATGTAGAATAAATCTCCTGATTTATAAACGCTCATCTTATTATAAATAAAAAAAAAACCTTCAATTTTTCGTAAATTTAAATTCATGTATTTAGAAGTATTTTTATGAATTTTACGATATAAGGGGCAAAAACTACAAATTTTCAACAACAGTTGAGATCATTATTATTAATAAGTCAATAATGGGTAACTCAAGATAACGAATATTCCTTCTATTTGCTTCTATACAAATATTCCCCTCGTTTCTTCTTTTATGAACAAATATTGCCCTCCCATGCACTCTTCCTTATTTTCCTCAATTCGAGTATATACATGGTATATTATACTTCCCTGCACAAAATATGCAAACTTCGTGGCGCTTGGCCTTGCCCTCTCCTTATATTTTCTCCTCTGTCTCCCTCTCGATTTTGGCTTGCAGTCCATACCTATCTTTTTCTCTCCTCTTTACTATCTAGAGATAGAGCATCATCTATCTCTCTCTCTAGCTATATATATATATATATATATATATATATATATATATTATATATATATATATATATATACATACATACATACATACTTCGTCTCGTAGGAGCTAGTCTCGTCAAGATATAACTCGAATAGGCGCACGCTCGCAGGACGCGGCCCGCTCAAGTGATTTTCCAAGCTAAAATATATTACAAATATACAAGTATACCGAGAGGCGAGAGAGGTGAGAGGAAAGATAAAAAGAACGAGAGGGAAGATGGGCGAAGAGCAAGCAGCACGAGATTCAGCTTGAAAAAGTTTTGGGAAGCTTCTCTAAAGGCCTTTGCCGTTGGCCAATTGTCTCCTACATATATGCCATGCTTACCGTTTGCACTTTTTCGAAGCAGGCCACATATTGATATATATATATATATATATATATATATATATATATATATATATATATATATATATATATATATATATGCGATACCGAATGGCCCTTGGCAGCTGCACGATACCGGCCAATACCAGGGTGAATAGGAACACTTCTAATGCGCACGATTCTGCTGCTCTTATCATTTTTCAGATTTTTGCACTGCGTAATGATGGGGATCAGCGATTAATGAAACATGAAGAGCCTGTTTGAATGTTTCTCAAAGTTAAATATTTTATATTTAAAAGATTCTTTATTTTATATAAACGCTGTTCAGCCAGTAGTCGAGACGCACTGTAGGGCTCCCGTATTGCAAATTCAAGATCCCCTCGATGAATTGGTCGTTTCCCGAAAACAAAATGGTCAGCTTTTATTTGTTTATAACAAAATTTATCCATTTTCATTCAAAATAAAAGAAAAACAAGTAGATATAATTATTCTTTGATTCATAACGAACAATTCGATGTGTGATAATAAGCTTTATTAACTTCTTTACGTCAGCAGAATGAAGCTTTAAAATACACAATTACACGAGGTGTGGCTCGCATCAGCCCCCGCTGTTCGATTTTCTAGAAATATAGATTTTTCCAATAAAAACACGCAACAGACAAAAAATTTGTAAAATGTAAATATTTATCGAACTAACGAGCTTATATAAGAAAATTTAATTAATTTTTTCGGAAAATAACCATTTTCAGATAAAAACGGATTTTATCTCGGAAATAACTAACTTTTGTGCCTGATAACCTAAAATCAGTAGATTCAAGATACCAAAAAAAAAAAAATAGCACCGAGTAATCGAGGGGGCTATGAGGCGACCATGAATTTGCTACGGGAGGTATCCTGTGCGCTCGAATGAGAGCTATTTAAAATAAGTCAATACATTAGAATATGAAATAGGTGTAACTGTTATTTTTATTTAAAGTAAGTTTTTTCTGTTCTTTAAATTTTATCAAAAAAATGATGCAGATAGCAGTTAATTCATACCTTGATGATAATAAATACAATACGTAAATAGATACACAAAATAAATTTTCTAGAAAGCTTTTACATTTTGATTTAATTAATCATACGTTTAAATATATATATATATATATATATATATATATATATATATATATATATCTTTACTAAACTTTTTCATGATCTATTTCTAGAAAACAAAAACAACAATGTAAAAGTAAATTCGTGGAATTTTATTAGCTGCCGATGATTTCTTAAAACCATTAAAATTCTTATTTCAGCATAAAATAGTTATTTTTCATTCATGACAAGTAACTGAAATTTGCTTATCTAAGACGATTCATATATATATAACTAATAAAATATTCATATTAATGAACTTAATATAAAGTCAGTCTTAAATCGTAAATACAAAACTATAGATTTTGAGAGAAAAAGAAAAATCAAAACAACCGCTGATGCCGATGGAATTTTTATAAAAAATTATGTAGGTGATAGTGACTAACATATAGTTTATATATCTATAGATATAGCATTTCATATTTCTGTAAAAATGTTTATTCAACTGTTTTATGTAGAAACTGAAGATCTAAGTAAAGAAAGTTTTGATTAATAGAAATTAAGAACAATATGGGAAAAACTTAAAAAAATAATTAAACAGAACTGAAAATACATTAAAATTATTCTAATATTAATTTTCATTAGTTAGTTCTATATATATCAAGAAAAAGAATATATTTATTCTTATAGCATCTTTTTAACTTGGGAGTGGCACTCGAACCACCATAAAGTGACACATTTAAGTGTCAAAAATGAATGTATTCATAACCGGCTATTGATAAAACATAAATGATTCATTATAATTTATAAAAATCTATTCGATGATTAGGAAATGTATCTCTTGCATTAATAATAATAATAATAATAATAATAATAATAATAATAATAATAATAATAATAATAATAATAATAATAATAATAATAATAATAATAATAATAATAATAATAATAATAATAATAATAATAATAATAATAATAGTGATAATAATTATAATAATAAATGTTGTCCTTATATGTAACAAAAAATGTGACGGTCAGATTCAGAGTATATTACTAGTTGTAAAACTATGCAATTCTGATTTTAAACAAAAACAATCAATTTATTGTGGTAGTAATTGTGATATTATAAAGTAAATTGAAAAACTGTCTACATTATTACAACGATATGCTAAAATTTAAAAATACTATAAAAATTACCAGACAACATAATTGTAACTCAGGCTTATGATCAATATTACAGAAAACTATAAGAATAACTAAATAAAAATATATTCTTCAGTATTTGCAATCTGTATGCAATAAGAAACAATGTAATACAATGTAAACAAGAAACAATGTAATAAAGAAACAAAGTAGTACTTTTACCAGAAATTCCAATCGCTCTATAGGGCATTAAAAATAGACCCATTATATCCCTTGGATTATTTCATCAAATTATCAAGAATCTAATTCATCGACCCTACTTAATTATGTTTAAAACCAACTGCACACAGCCAGTAAATTTTCAAAATCCAATTTACTTAAAAGACCGATTAATGAAAAGATTACACGCTTATACCCATTTTACGAATCCTTAACTAACGGATCGTTTACAATTAGTTAATTCCGATTCACACATTAGTATAATTTAAAAAACGTAATTGAAAAAGAAGATACTATCGATAATTAACAAATCGGGCAATTTCTCCCTAATCCAGCTTCGCGTGCAATTATTACGAATTAAGCATAATAACGTCGTTGACACTCGATAGCCAAGTAGACCATATTCGATTACCTTTAACAGTGTTATTTTCCGATATATCGCCAGCACTGCTCGAGTAAATTCAATAATCGAGGTGACCCATGCGGTATTTATTTAAAGTCGCGGACAAGAGTGCCTCTTTCGAACTGTCAAACTCCCCACCCCCTTTCGTCTAGCTTAGAAAATTTGCGGACAGCTCTCGATATATATATATATATATATATATATATATATATATATATACACATATTTCGAGTCACATTATTATAAAACTACGTGCACGAGGTCAGATATACACGGGTTTTCATTTTAATCCATTTCCCATCTTCCTTTATTCCGTCCACCCTCTATTTCGCGTTCTCGAGCTTATTCTGTAAATCTCTTTGAGCAAAACAAGAGGTAGAGCCCTTGAAAATGGAACGACCAGGATCCGAAGAACTTATACGGTGAAATGCGTCTTTGCTCGATGTATATATAGATAAAAGAATATTCCTTTCGTTTTTTCAGCCCAATGTCCCTAATAGGAGAGGATATAACAAAGATAATTTTCAATTTCATTTTCCAACAATTTAGTTGGAAAGAAATGAATATATGTTTATCGACTGTGTTCCGTAAAGTGTTACTTCTACAGCTACGAAATACAATTCCAAAATTTTGAACGTCGTCAGGAAATTGAACGAAAACGTTTTAGTACGCGATATAATAAAATATATAATAATTTTATGTCGTACGGGGTGGATTTAGGCAAAAGCTAAAGAAGCTATACAAAGCTGACGGTGGCGGTTTATGGGAGGAGAAGAGGTTGTTATTTCATGCGTCGTACAAGCTGCTACGATCATCATGTAGACACAAAATTAAAAATTCTACTTACATCGACTGATGTAAAGCAAACATCATATAATTATAGTGGTAGTAAAAATGGCCTTATTTACAAGCAGCCTCGTGTAATCTGAAATATTCGATTGAAATTGATTTTGAATTTCGTTTAGAAGATAAGATTTAGCTTAAAGAACTGAAGTTTGATATGTAGTTTAGATTTTCGAGAAAAAAATCCAACTCCTCATGCCTGCCGTTAGCAATATTAATGATAAGAGCGTCAACGCCATTTCTGTTGAAGACGGTAAAAATCCAATTCGACGTCTTAACTATAAAAAGTTGGCTTTCAGATATACATCAGATGCCGGAAAATGCTTGTTCTTATATATATTCATGTAAGCCTATACATTGCAGAAGTACAATTGTTTATGATAATACTGCGAATCAAGAATACATAAACTATTGTCTAATCTCGTCAATTTCATATGTTAATCATGTTGAAAATTATAAAATCATCGTAAGCTTAAAGAAAAAATGAATTTAAATTTGAAATATTATAAAATAATATTGTTATCGTGCGGAACCTCATTCCTTCTCTGCTTCACATTTTTCAAAATGAATTTCAAATTTTGATTCAGTGATATGAAAAATCTATATAACTTCCAATAGATTAGCAATATTGTTACTGTAATGTTGAAAAAATTAGGAGTCTCTGAATACATATTAGAAACTAACAGGTATACTTTTATGGCATATTAAATAATTTATTAATTACGAGCATTCAGTCATTTTATAAATTCATAGCTTCGTCCGAATATTGAAATCTGGCGGAAAATTCTAAAATTTTTCATCTAAGGCTGCTTTATTAATATGATGCTTATAAATAAAAAACTGTCGGATTATATAAGCCTTGCCTAATTAATGTAGCAAAAACTATTTGAGATGGAATAGATTTTATTACTGTAGAATAAAGTTCATTATTGTATCTATTGTAATGCGCGTCCAAACGATTTTTTGACCGTCAGCATTACTGTAGCTGTTTAGGATAATTCGCGTCGCACGTACATTTTACACATATACTCTGCGTTTTTTCTCGCCGTCTCCTGCCTGACAATATTTTACGATGATTCGAGAATCTTAATATTTCGTATTAGACGTTGTAATTCCGTATAGAATGCACAGAGTATTTCTAAACAGTACAGTTAGTCTCTGAATGCTCGTCCTCTTGAACAGATACCTACCTCGTATCATAATGAATGCAATGTTAACGTATATTTCTCGACTTTGATGTATTCACTCCATCAGATTTCACGCCTCGTCTTATATTATTATATAGATACGAAATTGTGGTCAAAGCAATGAAAAACGAACTTCTTACACAACTTTGGCGCAACGACCACGAAGGCAGTAACGATTTAAGACAACTTGCATTAACATTACTCGAATAGATTTTCATCGAAAGCCATGGATAATTGTGCCGGAGTATGAGTAAATACTGCCCTACGTATATAGAACGGTCTCTTATAATGATATAACGTGATCGATACTAATAATGGCTCATCAGCTATAACTAAGCGCACATCTACTAAATCTATTTACTGTGAATATACAAATATGTATATACAAATTGCGGAGATATCATTAGTATATCATTTTAGAAACGAAAGAGCAATCGTTTTATATTATACTCAGATTTTATGTTATATTTTCCGATACGTCACCGTTTCAATATTATATACTCGTATATCTTTCAGAATGAAACTTTAAACGAAACGATTCAGATGAACGCACGATAGAATCAGTTTTCAGGAATAAATTAACGTATAATTAGAAGAAAATTTTTGCAATGATTGAAAAATTTTTATCTGTACCAGTTTCTTTTAAATTTTCGAAGTTTATTTATATACAATAAATTTCAAAAAATCCAGATCGCTCTCTAAACATCAATAGTGGCACGCCAAGTGTATACTCCGTGGTAGATGTAGATAGAGCGCGTACAAAATCATTTCTTCAAATACAATTCATCTGTTCCACTTCCCGAGCCTTCGGCTTCCTGTTTCTCTCTCTCTCTCTCTCTCTCTCTCTCTCTCTCCTCTCTCTCTCTCTCTCTCTCTCTCTCTCTCTCTCTCTCTCTCTCTCTCTCTCTCTCTCTCTCTGTAAACATATCAGGAAAACGCACGCTGGTATATTTACTGCCTTTGATGTATATCGAACGTTCGGGACATCGTTCAAAAACGACACAGCGACCGCGCGCATGTTTTATTTATCGATCCCGGCCGCCTGTGAAAGAAACAAGAGGGAGGGGGAGGCAAAAGTATCCCCATCTCTCTTTCCGCCAGGCGTACGTATCAGGGCGACCCCCGCCGTCTCGTTCATCGGGGCTAATTTATCAAGGTATTCGGCTATACACATATGTATGTATGTAAATATGTATGTATGTATGTATGTGTGTATGTATACACATACACACACGATGTATATGTCAATGTATGTTGTAAACATTCGATCGAATTAAAATTCAGCCGATGCGCGGGGAATAATGTATCTCGGGGATGCGGAAAGGGCCAGCAAACTGGGCTGGATGTAAAAAACCGGAATTTCTTGGGCTAAAGCTCGATAAACGAAGCTATATAGAGAAAGAATAAACGAATATAAAAATATAAAAGGAAAGAATGAAAAACGAAAGCGCAGCGCCAAAAACTCTTCCTATCGTAGAGGATGGAAGCCGAATGCTAAAAATAAACGCAGCGCCAAAAATCTTACTACGTAGGGATGGACGCGATGCTTGAAAAGCTGCCAGTCTCGAAATTTATGGCGATACCTGAACAAGCTGGGATGTTATTAGTCGTTTATATACCTTAGCATATTACAAGGGAGATAGCTATGTATATATATATATATATATATATATATATATATATATATATATATATATATACCCATATACATCAACAGGATCTTTAAGATCATGGCTAGATTTGAATAACATTTATCGCGAATGAACACTTATCCGTTAATCTTCAGAAAGAATCGGGTGAAAAAAAGAGATAAATTGTTTGGAAAAAAATATAAGGAGAATCGGAATTTGCCGGACGAAGAAGGTCGTGACAGAAGAGAAAACCGATAATAACAGAAATCAATTATTCTAGATGAACGCGTTAGTTTTGTTACAGAATTTATATATATATTTGATGAATTTTTTCTTTTTTCCGTTTATCACACGTATAATACAAATAAAGGGAAGGTAATGTTTCAATAGGTTCAACATATGAAAAATTTGTGAGAAAAGTATATGAATTGCGGTATTAACGTTGGAGATATCATATCCAAATTTTTCAAAGTATTGTTCGATTGCTCTCAGTGAGTCCATGCATTGCACTAAAGCGCTATTCAATATGGCAATCAAGATGTCAAGATGTCCACTAAAACTGGAAAGGACCACGATCGATTAAAGAAGATAATTTAAATAAATTAAAAAATAACTGTCTTTTATATAATATTACGTGTTTATATCATATATATATATATATATATATATATATATATATATATATATATATATATGCTACCAAATACCGGTGCTAATCAGCAATGGACATGTACGATGTGTTTGTAAATCAAGCACTTGTAAATTTTGTCAGCGGCCGGCGCTTGTGTCAATCGGCCGAGATCGGGACCTGCATTCGGATTACCGAATTAGTAGTCCTTCACTCTAGCGAAGGTACCGTATTAGTAATATGTAACCAACATCATTATTCCTAATAAAATTTAGAAATTCTCCAAAATTAATTACCACTTTTATTTGCAATATTCTCGGTCATAATTGCGTAAAAAGCAAATATTAATTGCAAATTAATTATCATGATCGGCAGACTATTGCCTGATTTTTCCAACGGTGAAAGTATGAGGAACTTGTATTAACTATTGAAAAACAATAATTTTCTTTCGTTCCCAGAAGACGAACTACTGCATCACAGCCTATATGGCTTCTTGTTATAACAGTTTCGCGATAACTCGAATACTAAATTATACATAAAGGCTTCCGATGAGAACAGTGTAAAGAAGAAAGCTTAAATGAAAAGCACGCTTGGCGTGGAGAAAGCCCGGGAAACCTGACGTATTCTAAATTACATATATATATATATATATATATATATATATATATATATATATATAAGAATTTTCTTAATGTTTCTTTAGATATAAATAATTTCAGAATAAAATACTTTTCAACTTTTTATAGCTTTAAAGCTTTTCAGAGAGGTGTCGCTATGTGAAATATAAAAAAAAATTTATGATTATTTGTGTTGAAAAAAAAAACAATTTCTATAGGTTCTATAAATGCAAATAGAATACAGTAAAATGAATTCTGTAATTTAATGGGAATTTGATATTTTCGATAAATTGTTGATTTATAAAATTCTTTATTTATTTACAACAATTAATTTTTCATATATAATATATATATATATATATATATATATATATATATATGTAGGTATATATGAATATATTTTTGTTTTATAACTTTTTAAGAGCTTTATGGCCAGCCATATATATATATATATATATATATATATATATATATATATATATATACACAAATCGAATATAACGACCATCATGTATGTTCTCGTCAATCCTCATATATAATGTACTCAGGAACGAAAGTTTTTCGTTGAAATAAACATCTAATTCTAAAATAAAGAAGTACTCGTACAAATAATAAGTGAATAAGCGACGACGAATAATTATAATAAACAAATTATAAACATGACCTTAGCTTTTCTCTCAAGTATTTTCGTTATCTAAATATTATCCCAATCACATTTATGGGGGTGTTATATAGAAATTCATTGGACTAGATAGCGGTATCAAAGTCATATACAATTTATAGATGCTTGCGCAAGCTCGTCCATGAATGCTACACGAATCGAAATCAGCCTCTGGGCATCCTTTCCAAATGCGATGAATTCCGAATTAAAACCGTGATGAGCACCGAGTCCCCCCTTCTTCCCTCTCCTCGCTCGCCTACCAAACAGAACTTCCACCTCGTCTAATCAGTCTTCTAAACGCGCATATAAATAGACATATATGCACCCTGACCTCGCGGCACGGGTGCAGATATGCGACGTGGACAAGCGCATAATATGCAAGCGCGACGCGCGGCGTATATACTCACAAGGGGGTGCGTCGCTCGACACCCGGCTGCTTGCGCGAGCCCGCGAGGGCGCGCGCACAGGTCTTTGGCCCCGATTAATAATTCAGACGCGGTTCATTGGCAAGAAAACGAGCGAGAGCGCGCGCGCGCGCGCGCGGGTACGGGGCGTAAAGGGCGACGAAGACGAAGACGACGACGGCGAAGGCGAGGGGGAGGACTGCCGTCGCCGATTTTACGCCCGATTTGGGGGAAGGGGGTGGTAGGTCGGGAGTCGGAGCGCGCGCATCACAAGACAGTGAGGAATAACCGGCGCCGCGATGGGAAGCTTGACTAATTGAGGCGTCGAACGCGAGGCGTGTGGCGCGATTTCGAGCGAGGGCGCACGCCACCCACCCCTCGTTTATTATCTCGGCGAGCAATCGGTTATCGAAAACTTTTCACGTCGCAGACCGATAGAGAGGTATAGAACCACATTTATTACGAATAAATCGTGCATTAAAGCAGCTGAAAACTATAAGAGAGAGAGAGAGAGAGAGAGAGAGAGAGAGAGAGAGAAACCAAATTATATATTACATACAAATACACATATATGTCTACACACACATAATACACAGAGACCCGCATTCTTATATACCGCCTCCATTTTATCAGAATATTTGAAAGTCTCCGTGGTGCTTCAGAGCGTTCGTCTATAAAAAGAATCTCGGCGTTAAATATTTAATTTATCGATAAGTGCAACGTCGCGCCGCCTTTTCAGCTTAGAGCCGATCGAAACCGCGCATAAGTCGTTGTACATAGATACATAGCCGTTTAACTAACTTCTTCGATACTCCAGCTTGATTATTATATATATATATATATATATATATATATATATATATATATATATATATATACCACTCTCCAAAGCGCTCGACATATAGATCGCCGTACGTAATTCTCTTCTCAGTAAATTCTGCTTGAACTACGATTAATTAGATAAATTAAAAACCAAAAACCCTTTACATTTTTCATACATGACTCTGATCCAATTATCCGATAGAATATAAAAATTTAATAAATGCAGGCATAAATAATCGAATTGTCTAACTAGGTAAAAAAGCCAAATTCAAAAGATTATAATATAACATACCATTTTTATGATCGTGGCGTGCATCGTTTCAATCACACTAATCGTTAGATCCGTTTTAAGTGCAGTTCTTGTATAATAATAAAACGGTATATTATAAGCACGTATTAAATTAAAATCAGATAGAAACTATTGGTCGTAATGTCATAATGTGCTTTATTATTTTTATATACACAATGCATGCCAGTCTGAGCGTGACAAGTCAACTGATGTCGAGTTATTCACTTCGGTCGACTTGTCATTCTCGGACTGGCATATATTGTGTATTAAAATAATAAACCGAACTTGACAGAATAATCAATAGCTTCAGGTTTAATTTATTATAATATTATAATTTTTGTCGCAAGCTTCTTCATACAAGTTATTTATTTAAATAATTTAGACATTTCCTACACACAATGGCGATTATATGCACATAATACTATCGTATAATTAAGTACAGTGAATATACAAAAATTCATAGGATAATGGCAATTTTTCAATATATGGTAATTCGATAAAATAAATACGTTTTCTTATGTACTATTTATTATAGGAATATAGTATATTAATGCAGATGTACAAAATAGAAATAGAAAATAATCATACAATAATAATGATCTAAGTCGAAACATAATATTTGCAAGATTATTTGTCGTTAATAAAGAACATTGTTACAATTATATGATGTTATGGAAGCATATCTTCATCTTAAATTTTTATGATGTCCTTTAAACTCACTTTTATAAAAATAATCAAATAATAACAATAATTATTAATGCCTACGATATCTCGATCGCTAGAGCGAAGAACTCGTAATTCTATGTTTCGAGTTCAGGTCCCAATCTTGGTACACACGTCGCTGTTAAAATTTACATGTGCTTTATTTACAAACACGTCAAAGATGTCCATTTTAATTTAATTTGAAATTAACTGACTGAACATAATTGCATATATAACTAGATTTAATAAGATTTTAAAATTTTTTTCGGATTAATGTTTATTCTTAATTTATAAATTAAATGATTTCATAATACATTGGAAACGTATTAAAAGTTGCCGCTTATTTTATATCGCATTTCTCCTTAATTTGTCATTTATTCTTTTAATGTGTTCTTTTAATCATAGACCTTCTCTTGAAAAATTATTATATTTTACATTAATCCGTCGCTAGTGCCAAGAGACGATTTTTGAAAAAATTACTGACACAATTTTTAAACAGCTTCTCATTTCTATGTATCAACGTGGTATTAGAGTCGCTCTCAAATTGTAATTAAAATTATTATCCTAAACTTACTTGTAATTTTTTTCACATCGATCGTAAATAGTTCATTAATTACTACAAACTCTTAATAAACAATAAGCTATAAATATATATATATATATATATATATATATATATATATTAAATTAGTCACTGATAGTTACCTTTATAACACGCAAGTATATATCATTATGCTTCTTATTAATTCTGATATAAGAATGACGTTACATGCAGTCTGAAAGTCATATCGGATCGAAAAAAATAATGAATATTAAAAGAAATAAATATAAAATTGCATTTTTCCGCAAATTTTCTTTCAGTAATTTTCTTTCTTTTGGCAAAATTGACCCCACCATACCCTATATATTCGCGTCTATGATAACAAAATCAATCGCAGCGAAAGATGTGATAGAAACGCGTTATTTGATATTATTTTAATATCTGTTTTATCAGTTGTATCAAGGAAGATCTTCGTATTGATCATTTGATAAATAGACATTTCAATGGACACGATAAACAAAATTGAGACTCATGAAAAAGATTGAAAAATTTAGTTTCAGAGATCTTAATTTGTCCGAGAAAATAAATAACTTTTCGGCTGCCTACTTTCTTTATATTATGGGTAAAGATTTTATTTCAATTTGAATTTTAGACTGATACTCATACGATATTATAAATTATATTTTTCTTAAATTTTATATAAGAAATTTACAAATAAAAAAAGGCTAAAGTATTTTAGTTAATCAAAAAGTACGATAAAAGTTTCCAAAATGCACACATTATGCATATTAAATACCAATTTTATTGTTAAAGTAACATCTATAATCTAATGTTCATGCTCCAAAATACTTTCAGCTACTTGATTATGTAGAAATTATTCAAAAATCCTTTAAGCGCTATTACGTTCAAGTAATTGAATATTGATGCATATAACCACTAGTCTGCATATGTAATGATATAGATTCTACAGTATAAATAACATTCAAAGATAAGAGAAGGAATTTTTAATGCAAGTTATACCGAATATGTGTATTAAACTATACAGTGCATGATATATCAATGCTTTCGTAATTTTCTCAGCCACCGGAGAGAGAGAGAGAGAGAGACAGAGAAAGAGACAGACGATAGATATACAAGCAATGAAATGCCTAAAAATAATGTCTAAAACATCATAATCTTCGAATTAAAATATCTTTCTTCACAAAAACAACAGCAGCAGCAACAACAACAGAAAACCAAACCTCGTCCAATATCCAAACTTTCAAGTGCATACCTCGTACCTCATCAAGCCAGAACAAGGGTCCGAATTGCGTCGTAATATAGAACCGCGGCAGCTAAGTTTTCGGGTAGACACCGCTGTTTACGAGGTGGGGAGAAGCGGTGAAGGGGGACTTTTAATCGGGCTCGCGAAAGAACGCATCAAGCAACGGCGATCTTGGATTGAAAGTAACACGTACAAGATAATTATATATATATATTGTGGTAAAAAATTCTCATCGGTCGGAGAATTCCGATGATTTCGGCTGCCTACCATACGGCTTCCGGATTGACAATGTTGAAAAAAAAATCTATTAACTTTTTTTTTAATATCACAGCGTATTCACATTGAATTTGATTAGTTATACATTAATATCGAGATATTGTAAAATGTATAAATTTTGATATAAATTTTTAATTAATGAATAAATATATATTACATTGTTTTAAACATTGAATTATTTATATAGTTAGTAATTCATGTTACTAATGCCAACGTTTATACTATGAACTTTAATGCGAACACGGGAACTCAACGTAAATAATGAAGTTCAATGTACATAAGCTGAAAACAAGCTAACGATCTATAATTCAAAAATTTCGACAATCAATTGTCAATCTAATGAACCCGATAAAGATGGATTGGGTCGAATCGCTGCAACAGTTTTAACGGCTCAAACGACTGAAAGCCTTGAACAGTTTGATGAGCACGATTAGCTCGCAAGTATTCGCCTCCTCCGATCGTCGAAAGACCTCCAGCTCTAATGATAAAACTTTCAAAACGTCCAAAACAAATGAAAGATTTCGGAAGCTCGATGGTTAAAGAAGTGGATGATAGACAGAGATATTTGTACGTAAACTGATGAATGCAACGTCAGTTCAATTAAGGTCGATGGACGTCTTTGAATCCTGGTGCTTATTGTTCCTTCACCATCACAATACGTACAGAACAAGCGTTATACGTATCCGTTGAGCATCGATCTGATGAGCTGTCTCTTTGCTATTTAATTTTATTAGAAAACATACCTCTTAACACTATATTTAGATAAGAATTTTTTTCCTCAAGCATTTTTAACGAATATTAGTCGATTTTGATACTTTATGCTAATCCTCGCGAATGCAGATGAGATACTACTCAAATGCTCGCGTCGTTATACTTCTGTTTATAAAAGCCACTCGAATATTAATTGCTAACCCACATTATTTGATATTATTATAGTTAGAGAAATATCTTCTCGAAGCCATTATATTTTTTAATGGAAATAGATATTAAAAAATTTAGATGTTTAATAAACTCTCTATAAATACAAATTTTAAGACTCTATTGATAGAACTGATATATAATTCATTATTCCATTAAATCATTAATGTTTCGAGCACTACAACAAGTTTTCACATCAGTTGAAACAAAAAGAATAATATAATAGTTAAATTAATTTTTTAAATAAAAAAACAAGTATAATTAAATAAAACATAGCACAATAACTTTCATTAAAATTATAATATATGGTAATCCACAGCACGCCGTGTAAGTACTAAACAAACAGTGAAGTACATATTCGAATATAATATCGAAGTATAATAAAAGAAGACAACAATATATCTAAATTTCTACATTAAAGTTTTTATGAGATTCAAAGCGAGGGAGACAACTTGTACAAGTAGAAATCATCGAGTTTGGTCGGGCGCTCTGTAAAGATAAATATGCAGCCTGTTTAGTAATTTGATCAATTAACAATTATAGTAATTTTTTCGTTTCTCATTTATTCATACACTGCTACTTCGATTTTGCCTTTACAGTTTAATACGAGTTATCATTAGCTAGCCAAATATTTACTTAAAGTCCATATAGGCCGATATATTTATTTTTAAACTTTTTAATAATATGCTTGATATTATAACGAATGCAAACAGCATGACTTATGTTTACTATATGAGATACGCGCTATTATCAGTATTTACTTTTGCTAACGTATCAACTTAAAAAAAATATATTTACTAAAATGCCGTATTAAAATATGCAAACATAGCATAGCAAATATAGCAATTGATAACTTCGTAAACAGATTATATATAATTATATAAATAAGTGACTTATCGTTTTCAATTAGATTTTTACAATTCACGCATGTTTTATCAATGAATGTTTCTACTGCAATAATTCAAGTTATTATTACAACTATTCATTCGCAACTATCCATTTATAATCTAATTCAAGTTAATAAGGCCGATGTTTAATTATTTATGTAATGATATTTTACAGTATTACAACTCCAATAACGAACGTCTATAGTAGTATAATTACATAAAATCTTAACGAATACACTTAGGAATATCGAATGTCAATATCGTATCATTCCTCAGAAGTCCAATACCTTATACGCCCACACCGATTAATTCTAATTATTTCAATATTCTTCATTTACTTGTCATTAAAGTTACGATAACTGATGGGTCATGTGTATATTTAGTAGAAAATAAACACCATTTACCTTTTAGAAATATTGATGTACAGTGACTGAATGCGGAATAGGAATGGTGAAGGATAGAAAGTGAGATAGAAAGTGAGAGAGAGAGAGAGAGAGAGAGAGAGAGAGAGAGAGAGAGAGAGAGCTATCAGAGGCAATATAACCATCAATGCACATCGCTGAATTTCCGGAGCCAATTGAACTCAACTATTATCTCGAAACGTACTGACGATGGTGGCCGCACCTCTCATATATATATATATATATATATATATATATATATATATATATATATATTCATCTGTAATTTCTCGGTATCACTTGCAAATACAACGATGGCTCAAACGTTTATTATATACGGGCACTTTCTTTTTTTTCGACTGCAAATGTATAATTTCTGATTGATCCCATTTCAGCGCAGCCGCACTCTCGCATAGATGAGGGCTCATTCTGCTTTATTCATCTCACGCATATAAATATATATATATGTGTATATATATATATATATATATATATATATATATATATATATTCTATCGATATATTACTTAGATATTTTGATTTAAATTATATATACATTGATAAAGGGATTTATTAAATTGAAATGAAATAAATATTTAGCTGACGTCTTCTAATGAAACCATTTGATTGAAATAAAAGAAAAATATTCTTTATTTTAAATTAAGCATTTAATTAAAATAAATAAGGTTTCTTTAAATTAAAGAAATCTTGTTTTTTAATAGAAGTAAATCATTTTGCTTAAAACCGATAATTAAATATTTAAAAAAAGAATTTAATAGAATTATGGTGGAAACGCGCGAATCGCTAACGAAATTAGTTAAATAATCCTAATTTACATGTATTAAATATTTAACTTTAGATCAAAACTGTTTTACAAAAAATACATTTCCAGAAAAATTGCATAAAATTTTAAAGGCTAATATAATAACGTAGTTTTTATTTTATCAAAAAATATTTGATCGATACATTCGAAAGAATTTATGGATTACATGCATGAATACATTTTTACGTACAGACAGTTAGTTTTAAGTTAAAACAAAAGAAGAAAGTTTAGTAAAAAATTTATCTACACCTGTTTTTCGTGGCGTGTGCTACATTTAACGTAAAATTTTATCGAGTCACGAAAAGCAAGTAACTGTTACCTAAAGCATCTACTTTCAAAAAGGATGCATTTTAATGATTTTCGCATAGCGTATCTTCGGAAAATATTTATTTTAAGCTAATCAGCGAAGTTTGGTGCACGGTGAGAGCGCGATTCTCTAAACCCCGACGCGCAACTCACTTTACGATGAAAAGCAATATCTTTGCCGAATTTGCGTTTTTCGCGAAATTTTCCTCTTATCTCGAATCAGATTTATAACGAGAATAATACGACGCGTCGTTATTGTTCTAAAGATTATCTTATTATATAGTTGGCACCTTTCTAAAGTTAGAAACCTGAACTATTTATAGGTAATGTACAGTGTAAGAAACGTAACTTTTTGTACTTTGAAATATTCGTTAATGGCGGGCAAGAACATCCCCCTACCCCTTCAACGTGATTAGATCTTGAGATTTATGAAGAGATGATTACTCCTGTATTGCATGACAATTTTTTTTTATTAAAAGTTTTGCCGATTAAATTAAGAATTTATAATTTTTCTTTTATATCAAGAAAACGAATAGAATAGAACAGGAAAAATTCGACTAATAATATATATATTTAATAATCTATAATTTATAGATAATCAAATATTGAAATCATTCAACCTGATTTCCGCTAATATACGTCGATCTACATTATGACCCGGTACATTAACGAACGTAACGCTAAGTTCTTCTAATGCAACATTCTACATATGAGGTTATATTTGCGGATAATCCTGATCCCGCATCAATTCCTCGCGGAGAAGGCACGGAATCCGTAAATTATTCATGTCGCTCTACGAAGTCACGCAGATTTTTTTTCCGCAGAAAACAGCTCGAGACGACCGGCCATCTGTAAAATTTTAATATAATATATGCATAAATATACTCATTTGAGACACCGATACTTTATGTTTTTCAAATATTAATCAGGGCAATTTAACCCCTCAATATGGCAATGCGCGATGAAGAAAAATGAGATCAGACAGAGAAAAACGAGTTTCTACATTCCAAAAGAAGATATCTCCTTAATTTTCATACATATATGTATGTGTGTGTGCGTGCGCGCGCGTACATGTGTGTGTACCATTGAAAAAAAATTTTAAATTCTTTAAATTACGTATTGATTATTCCTGTGTGCCCTCTAAATAAATGTATGAACTTCTACTCGCGCGTGCGTGCTCGTTCAGTACATAGCTATAACATAGTCGATTGCGATCTTTAATTGGCATCGCGCAATGCCATGATGCATTATACGTGTTCTGTATAATGCGAAACAGATAGAATATAACAAACAAAACTTCTCCCCAATAGCGCTATATATCAAAGTCAAGCAAATATCTCAAATTTAACAAATGGCGCCCTCTCCCATACATAAAGTTCACTCGTATATTTTATTTCATCTTTTTTTTTCTTTTGTTTCTTCTGGCTGGCTCACCGTGGGGCGCGATATGCTCATCCTCGCATTCCTCTGTTAAATGATAGTCGAAGGACGCGGATAATACAGTGTCAAAACGAAAAATCTCCTTCAGATAATATTTGTTGGCGTGTTTAATAAAAGATAATCGTTATGAATTAATAATGCAAAGTAATCCAAAGGTAAACATGTAATATGAACTGCAGTGACGTAATCTTTATAAACAGTGAAATAGGTGAAGAAACCAAAAAAAAAAATTCAACCTTCAACTATTCTTGAACTTTGACCTGAAAGGTCAAAGCTCAGGATATCGCCGACTTTTCCCCCATCGAGCTGGACAACTTTCCTGTATACGAAGTTTCTAAGAGCTTACTTATTTATCTCAACTTGGAATTAGTTATTAAAAAAATATGTACGAAATCTCTTCGACATATAAATGTACATTCAACTTTTATATTTTTTACTTAAAATACCTTTATTTCTTATATAAAATAAAGAACAATGTTATAGCAACTTTTGCGTTATTTCTATAAACAAATAATATATGTTACTGTCCTTACTTCTATTAATATTGCATCGATGTGTTATGAATTGCATGACTTTCAGATGAATTATTTATTTAGAATATTCCAACCAAAGTGAAACTACAACTCACGTTCAACAATGCGTTCAACGGCAACTTTGGTGAAATTATAAACGAAAGATAACGTTTTTGTAAATTTCATATCTAAACTTCTGTTACTGTACAATGCTATCGTTAATATTATATATATATATATATATATATATAATAAATACTACACCACGTCATTAATTGAACTAAGCGCTTATTGGTAAAATCGAGAAAAAATATCCATACTATACTCTTATAACACCATTGTCTTTCCTTCAACTGAGTTCCTCGTCCCTTTAAATTACGAGCTTCTTTTCGCGCACGGCGAATTGTGATAAAACGACTTTTAATATGGAATCGGCTTTATCGCGTACCTTTTGTTGAGATATTAAAGTCTTCGGACGGAGGAGAGGCGCGCGCTTCGAGCTTTCGGTTCCGCGGCGTACGTGGCGAGGGACGAGGGGGCCGAACGAATGATTTATTAATGTGAGTAAATTCCCTTAAGCCCTTTAGGCTTGGCCCGCGCTTTGCGATACGCTTTGCGGCGCAAAATACGATTTCCCGCTGCTCTGTATTATAATTTCCAGTCTTTAAAAAATATAGATTTTGGAAATATGTTCTATGAAATTATTAATGGAATAATTATGCTTCCGAATGTTTCGATCTTGTGTGCTTTTTATTTTAAAAAATGTTAGCCAGACTCCTGATTCCCACCCTTAATGCCGATAATTTAAACAAATTATCTTTAATAATTTATACAACTGTAAAATATTTGGGGAAAAAATGATTTCTCCAGTCATTTTTTAAATATTATTTATGAAGAGATTTTTGTTAAAATCGCCTCTCTATTATAATAGAAGGAAAGGAATAACGTTGAAAAATTACCAGAACACAATTTTTCTACTATATTTGAAGAAAAAAATTGTGCCGAGATAAGATGAATGACGGTTTTAAAATACAAGTTCATACTTTTCAGCAACATACGTTGACTATTAATCTCTTCGACTTAAGTACATTGTTCGGCCGCTAATTTTTTTTCTGTTTTTTTTTTTTTTTTAAGAAAGATCAAGTCCAGCGGATAGAAGCGAATTTCTCGCTGACACGAGTAAATTTTTCATATCTAACCTAAGAATATATATATATATATATATATATATATATATATATATATATATATGCCTCGACGATTAACTCGCCTCTCGTCGTATCGGAAAAGCGTTTAACTGATCCTTACGAAATCGATAAATGAGTCCGGGGATTGTTTCGATTTCGAGAAAACTTTTTAACGATGAGCTTTTATATTTACGAGTTAAGACGTGTTTCGTGAGTTCTTTTTAACTGAGTTTTCATCTTACCAAATCAATAACACACGTCTAATTAGTAAGAATAGAAAAAAGTATATAATTCTGAAATGAATCGAGACAAATAAAATTGGTAAGCATGTAGAATAATCTAATATTTATACAGATCCAAATTTAGAAAAACTGTTTTTAACTTAGATTGTTAAATTATATATATATATATATATATATATATATATATATATATATATATATATATTCAAAATTTATATGGTATTCTGTGATTGCTCAGTCAAGTAATCGTACACTGTTAACGAATAAATTAATCTTTATGATAAATGCAAAAACTTAAATTAAGCCATAAATTTATTATGTGAACTATCATTATTCACATTCCGAACTTTTTAATACTGCGTTACGCGATAGTTGAACTGATATTCGTTGGATATATAAAATGCAATGAGGTAAGATAACTCATATTCTTGGAGACCTTCAGAAAAAAGGAGGAAACTTTCTCTCAAAAAAGTTCATTGAATAAATGATTAGGCATTCTGAGAGGAAAATTTATATTTTATTCACCGGTTATTTGATAAATTTTCAAAAGGAACAAATATTATTTGCAGTTCATTTTTATCGCCATTATTTCTTTTATGAAAAAGGATAAAATTATTAATGGTTGTTTCTCTTTCTTCCCTGAAAAACTCCGGGTATATTAAAAAGTATTTCGAAAATTTCTTTTGTAGTAGAGTTACGACTTTATTTTCAAGGGAAGGTCAAAAAATTTTTCTTACGTCCATTTAGAACTTACGAAGAGATCATAAAATAGAGTAGTGTAAAAATCCTGACTTATTATGAGAGACAGACCAAATTGGCAGAATGATAGTTTAGCAAATATCAAACTTGCAAAATAAATAAAAATATTTAAATAATTTGAAAATGATTCATTTTATAATTGTTCTCATTTCTATGTTCTCTCCTATCTATTTCATAGTCTATTAATGAAGTTGTTAAATAGATTTAATAAATTCACGAATTTCTTCAAACAAACGAAATGTTTGGTTTTTGCATTCTAATATGATACATTAATATGGTTAAATTACAGTCTGAATTTTTTAAGGCGATTAAACACTTATTTTTTTTACGCTGGTATCGAAATCACAAATTAAAAAAGTAGCGTCCAACTAGGCCCTTGATGGTGGCTGATGGGTTAACTCTTCTCTTGCAGAAAGCCTTCAGAATCTCTTGACTTTGCTCAGTAAAATTTAACCCTTTGAGTGTGGTATGAATTGCTGAAAAATACCTGACTTAATTTCTAACAGATTTTATTTTCTGCGATCGACTAATTGCAAACTTTCGCTAGAGCCTTTTCTATCGCGATTTTATCCATTTATGGACAAATGCTACTTTTTGTAGACGATTATGATACAATTATCTATTCTATACCAAGCTCAGAAAGTATATATCAATAATATAAATCCGGTGCTTCTAACTGTTTAATAATAACGTTTCTATTCTAAACCAAGTCAGGAGGATTAACTTGTTTTTTATACTATTTCATTAAAGGTATTATTTTTTTATGCCATTATTCGACAATGAGGTCAAGTACATAATTTTTTTTGCATTTTTTCGTTTTTAATTTCATACTAATAAAAATTAAGCAGAACTATTAACTTTCCTGTCATTTTTAATCAATGACTGCAGAAAAATATAGAGGAAGATAAGACAAGGCGGTCTTGACATGAGAAATAAATACCTCCCATTATAATGAAAGTTATTCTTTCAGTATTTTTGAATAATAGTAGTTTATTAAACTTTTTTATTATGTAGTGATAAATTAGTGATAAATGATTATTTATTATTATTAGTAAACTTTATTATTATTTTATTATAATTTTCATTATAAATATTCTGCTGCCCATTTTTTGAGTTGATTGTATTAATTTCAAAAGGGATACGATGAGCTTTAAAGGTGCGGCACTACGATCGCATGAGAAGATCTTGTTCACTCGCATCTGTTTCATGCATATATATAATAATCTGTACCTTTTATCATAAACTTCATAGTCTGTATGGATATTGTACGTTTATAACTTTGATAATATACCTTCTGGAGTAAGCTTGCGAGCTCGAAAGCTGTTAAACAAGTCAAGAGACAAAGAGAGAGATTGAGACAGAGAAATCTCAAGCTTACCATTGTTTCTATCTCGCACCTTTCGAACGTGATCGGTTGTCAGGACAATGAATCACGTACAGATAGAGAAAGGTAGCTATCAACGGTAAGCTAAACTATATCTATCTTTACTTGGTTAACAACTTCCATGCTGATAGGTTTATTTCAGTAGGTACCTACATGTTGGTTGGTTTATTATCATGTTTAATAATGTTATTCCATTTACATTTTTAATTTTCTAATATACTATATTTCTATATGCCGTTATTTGTATATATTTAATTTCAGGTATTTATTGTTTTTGATTTTGCAGCTGATGCCTAGGAAATTATTTCGACCAGTTTAAATATAATGACACATTTTTTCACCAAATGTCCTTCAAGATTGCAACAAAAACAGTTGTATACTTCTGTGCTAGAGTAAATAATTTATTTTGTAATATTTAGTTTTCTACAATTTCATTTAAATTTATGTAAAAGTTAATCTCAAATATTATATATTGCTAAACCGAGAGCGTTTTATATTCGCGTTACATATTTTTTTTTTTTTTTTTTTATTAAGCTTTTAAACCTCTCATAAGGTTTATTTAGCTACAATATACATGCTTACAGATATGGATATACATTATAATCGCTTTTCTTTTTCAATTATTATACATTCTTGTTTATTTCTTGTAAAAATGCAGATATGCATTGGCAAGCTCTTATATTAGGTTTTCGTATAAGAGTGAAGATATTCGTAGGTAAAGTAGTTATTTCTTGAAGTCGCGTTAACAATTTTGCTCTATTTTTATCATATAATTTACAATTCCATATTAAATATAAAAACAAAAAATCCGCGTTACATATAGTGGTGTTTATAATACCGGATTGTTTTAAGTCATAATTTCGCACTTAAATAAACAATTATAATATAAATCAGCTAACGAATATAGAAAAGAATACAGTTAATAAACTCATTTTCTTACATTAGGCCTAAAATATAATTATTATATCTTCATTGAACTATATACGTATAAATTTTCATCGATTTCTTTCTCGTGCCAGCAAGTATATCCGCTCTTGTGGAAATAACGAAGACGTAAAATTGGTAATTATACATTAATGAACTTTAGCCATTTATTCGTCAGTTATAACAAATAAAATCCCCCTTTAAAGCTGAACGATAATGATACAACGGTATAGCACAATGCAAAGATCGAAGATGTAAATGACTTAGGTAGAGTTTACAAAAGGTTTCCTACTTTTTGAAAGCACATTATCATTCTATATATATAGAAATTCGCGAGCTTCCTTATCCAATATTTAGTTCCGGATAATCGTTAAAATATATCAAAGGTTGCGGTAGATGTTTATAAATAACCGAATGTATATACATAACCGAAACTAGGATGACGGTGGCAGTTCACACTGATCGACCACGCGGGCACGCAATGTAGCCGAACGAATTCAAATTATAAATTAACCGTAATGTTTTCGACAGCTTACTTAGCCCGACCGCACTGCCTCCCCGCGTTAACCGTATTAATAGGTTATGTTTCGCGAATTTGACGATACCATGTAACTCTGGTGCGTGACTAACGACGAGAGCTGGCTACCATCTAGAATTCATCGATTACGATGAAATTTTCATACGTTGCATATGTAAAAACGAAAAAAAAAATTTCTTCCATTATATATATTGTGATTTTTTGTCGGTGATAACTGTTTTTAGACCGAACAAAGAACGAATTTCAGTTGCCTCAAACAGGCGACTCAGAACATGATTCGATATCAATCAAATTAGCTCAAATCAAATGCAAGTTATTAGTTTTGCTGTTTGGGGCGTGTTTCGTGACCGCAGCAAATTAGTTGCATGGTTTCGCAAAGCTTATATTATTAATAGGGCAGTGGAATATACAGTCAATCGATGAAACTTAAAAATTGCAATATAATAGTATTTATTCTATTTTTGTAACCATTTAAAACAACTGCTATAAGAAACTTCGCTTTTAAGAATGAATCTTTTGATAATTTAAGGTAGTGGGGTCAATCAGCTGGCCCTTTACTAACATAGAATATAGTGTATTTTTATTATTTGTATTATTTTTATTATTTTTTAATTTTTAATCTAATTTTATTTTATTTCCAGTAATAATTTCTATCTCAAATTCTTCGAGGGTGATTATAAACAAGGACAGTCTGTCTGTTGTTATATGAGCATAAAAATTTATTATATAAAGACTATAAAACCAATAAAAATTAAATCAGAACAGTCAACATAAGTACAATGTATAACTTTTGATAATACATCTGTACGATCTTGAAATATATTAATAACTCAATGAAAAATACTCATAAAACAAAAACATATTTTATATAATTACAAACATATTTCTTCTTAAAGAGATATTATATTCTTGAAAACAATATGGGAAAAACGGCGATAATTAATTTTATTATTTATATATTGTAGGTATGATAAAAAACCATTCTCGCACAATACCCGAAACAAAATTACGCTAAAGCATTCAGTATCGGATTTCCTAATGAACTTTTAGAATTTATTTTATATTATAATGAAATTGCGTATTATTTACGTTAAATTAGTTCAGCTCTTAACACGTCGAATATTACTTAATTAATTACTGAAGCAGAAGCGAATATCGGTGCATTTGATAAGTCAATCATTAATTAGATCTTCGTCGTATATATAACTTTATCTATTATATATGTATATATATATATATATATATATATATATATATATATATATATATATATTTAATAGTTCGAATTTGTGGTTAACATTTTTTTATAGTCGATCCTTTAACTTCAAAATACTTTTAATACTTACTAACTTACCATTTCACCGAAATGATCTTCCCGGAACTGCATCGAAATTTATACATCATTATCTACTTCACAAAATAAGTTTGATTAATATTATTATAACGAGATTTCTGAATACTCATGCCTACGAACATACTTATAAACAAGAAAAATTACTCCTAGGACATACAATGGAATTTTTCTTCTTCTTACGATGAATCTTTCATCTAAAATATACCAGAGAACAAATTTGTTGCATCTTTTACGCATACTGAATCATTAGAAATTTGCAAATGATTCTTGGACTACGAATTGTCAACTCGCAGAGCAATTTCGAAAGTGTCATTGATGAACAGAAGTAATCATTACTTTTGTTCGGATTCGTTATTATAATATAAATCTCAATCCATCTCGAAATGTCAAGGGCGAAACTATTTTGAAAATCATCAAGTCATCAAGTGATATTTTATATATCTGAATAAATGGGTCGGTAGGTAGAATAGGATTGCAGAACTGAAGAACATAAGACTGCTTAAATGTTGAAAATAAAAAGTATCTAGGAACATTTAATCAGTAAAATCTATATTCAATCACTTTCACTTTTTCTTTATATATAGCTAGCAAATAGATATTACAGAATTACAATCCTCCATTAATCAAAATCCGAGGTGTAATTTAGTAAAGATTACACCGAAGAAAGGTATTTCTTATTCTTCGTGAAATACAATGAAAAAAATCTGTATAAATTTCAAGAGCCTGAATATATATTGAATATTGATAAAACTGTTTCATAACGAGATATTGTCAAGTTTATATTATTTCATTCGAGAAAAGTTATTCACTTTTTGTATCGAGATAAAAATTATAATTGCAATTTTCAATGGAAGACAATGGGCTATGTATACGAGACATTCCAACTGTTCAGTAAAGTATATGACAGTACTTGACCATATTACGTAACTTCATGTCGAATAGAAGGCAATGCGTCTAATTAAAAAGCACTTAATTTCCTGCTGAATATTTGAATGTTGAAGAACTCGATAAAAACCAACAAATCCTTTCGAAATTTACGCGGATAAATCTGTCCACTGCTACGAATGTAGAATAAAGTTTTAGCTTTTCTAAATAAAGTTTCTTTATTTAAATTTACAAAAACAATGTCCTAACCAAGACTGGCAAATTCAATTAACGATAAAATTAACCAAATTCGGACGATTAGTGGCAAAACATTATTCACTTTAGTCGATGGTCCATATTAGTAATGAGTCCGTTAATTAATTAATTAATCAAAAAATTAATAAAATCAAAAATATTTTCGAGGATTAAAAACGCTCTGTGATTAGTTCATTCTTAACCTGACAAGTTCAGGCAGTTGGCACAAATCATCCCTCGTTCCGCTTACCAAAGGCATCTACCAGCAATACAATGCAGCTTAATTTTTCTTTAGAATTGGCTTATTGCTAAATATCTTACAGAAATAAGCTTCGTAAAGTACATTTTGAAAAATTTGTCAAAAAGTTTCGATGTAAGTTTCTTATAAGTGACAATTGATTCGACATAACAGTACTTGAAAACACGTTTCACAAAAATAATTTAATAGTTTTATGAGATCATATTTTCGATGAGCTGCTTTTCATTATATTTTAGGCTTGTTTTTATCTGAATTTTATTGAAATAAATTATGTTCCTCAACTAAATATATCTCTATTTTATATATCTATATATTATCTGTTGTGTGCGCGCACGCGTGCGTGTGTGTGTTCATGCCTCAATCAGCCGTTTTCTGATACAATAAAAAGTTTTTCTCTGATTTGGAATCTTAAAATTGCAAAAATCTGCTGCAGAATCAATAAAGTCCTAAAAATGTTACAAAAAATTACTATCTATATATTCCGGTTTTTTTATAAAAATCATATTTTTAAAAGAAGTTGTCATTGCATTATGAATTTGTTAGGTGTCAGCGTAAAATGAAAGGAGTTGCAGAAATCTTGCTAGTCTTCCTTATAATACAAAGTGTTTTATTATTCGGCATGAACGTCGAAATATATTAATTTTCATTGGGGCGTCGATGTACCCTTGACGTTCGCTGCTATTTTTTTAGCTGCTTGAAATATACGTAGAGAGTCGTTTACTAATAAATATTTCTTTCCAGTATTCACACAATTGAATCCCATTTCGCAAGATATCGCGTTATACACAAATCATTTTTCACACGTACACACGCGTGCGTGCACAGATAAAAACATATATTTTTTTTCACTCAATCGCGGAGTATAAACTTAAGAAGAAAAACCCTTACTTCATCTACGACCTTAGAAATTCCTTGCCTTCCCTTAATCTCGCCATAAAGTTCTCAAGAATAAAGTAAACGAAGAGAAGGAGTGAGACAGGGAGAAAGAGAGAGGAAAAAAGAATAAAGATATAAATGAAAGAGAGAAGAATGGAAAAGCCCCTCGTAAAACGAAGCCAAGATCCCGTCCACTTATCAAGGCGGAATTTGCAAAAAATTAATCAGATTCCCGTACCCTAGCCTCCCCCCCTACTAGCCCTTTCATCCATCGGCCAATAAACTCTCCCTTCCCTCTCCTCTGACCCCTCCTTTTTCTCTCTTTCCCTTTTCCTTTTTTCACTTATCCCCCTATCATACAGAGGGACGCGCAGAAGTACCTACGCGCACGCATCGAAATTTCCTCCTCCCTGACTCTCACTCTCTCCCTCCTTCTCTCGACAAGAATGATACGAGACCCTCGCTCGCCCCATGTATACGTGACTTAACGTATATCGGGCCCCCTCCTCTTCCGTCCCTCGCTCGATCCGCACGGAGTCAAGCGCCTGTTAGACCTCTCGCTCGGCCCTACGCTACGCGTATAATACGCATCGGTCCCAGCACCCTGTATGCAGGCGCGGGGAAACACACGGTTCGTCCACTCTCCCTCGCGCTCCGCGTCACACGCACACACGCGCGCTTTTTCATACTTTCCTAACATCTTTATTCTCCCACCCGTTCATCCCCTCATAGCCGCGCAAGCCTCCACTCGAGGGTATAAAGTACATATGTCGGTGACAAAGGGGGTTGACATGCACGTATCCACGTACAGGTGTGTGTGCGTGTGTGTGTGTGTGTATGCATACTAGCGAGGAGAGCGGAAGAGATGGAGTGGGTGGAAGAGAGCGAACAGAGGGGCGCGCGCCAGCGATGGAAGAAACTAGATTAAAGATCGCCGCCGCGGTGAACGAGATACAGGAGGCATCGGGACTCGAGGGTCTCGCTTGGCACAGCAGCTACCGCGCGCCGGGAGATAGATCGAGAAATGCAGACAAAGACGATGAGGAAGCGAAGGAGGGAGAGAAAGAGAGTATAAGAAGGGGCTGCCAATACAAAGAGAGGGGAGGAAGGAGACGGAGGAGGAATTGAAAAGGTGCAAAGAAGACGACACGTGGAGATGGGTTTATCTTTTGACCAAAGAAATATATATATATATATATATATATATATATATATATATATATTAATATATATATATATATATATATATATATATTTATATTTATATTTATATTTATATTTAAATATTGGAAAGAGTTTTGTACATTTGGTCTGATGGTTTATCTAAAAAAATATTATGAAAACTGAAATTGTATTATTACTGTAAATAGCTTCTGAGAAGAATGATTTCATACTAAAACATAAAGTATAATATAAATGTATGATCGGAGAAAGGTATAATTTCAAAGAATGTGTTCTTAATCACAAATTTTCATTCAATTGATCTGACCCAATTGCTTGAATGAGAAGAAATTATATACGTGTAAATAATGGAAAATTTCTTGTGCTTATTTATAGACAAATATAATTCAATTGGTATTATCTATATAATACATTAAGTCAGAGGATAATTAAACCTGAGTTCGATAAATAGATTGATTAAAAATGCGTCCAATTAAGCAGTATTTTGATTTAATTAATATTTTAAGCTGTATTTTCCTTTTGAATTTTCAAGATAATGAAAGATGTCGTTGGCAGTTAATAATTAATAATAACACAATTATTTAAATTTATTTGAACCATATTTAGATGTCTATTAAGTTAACCTACCTACTAACCTAAATCTGGTATACAATTATATTAAAAATTTATATTCTATTTCCTACATTTTAGTATATTTTACAAACACTCTCTGTATACCGCATGTGTGAGAGACAGGAATGCCCGTGGGTAGTTGCACGTGTCTACGCACGCATGTATGTCTCATAATGATGTAATTATCTTTCTTTGTAAATGGCTTAATTAAGGGTTCAAAGCAAGGTAATGTAGGAATGTAGGATTCACACAAACACACACGTGCGCGTGTGCATATATATATATATGTGTGTGTGTGTGTGTGTGTGTGTGTATGTTCATCTTTACAATAGTAAAAGGGGACAACGAGTATGTACTAACCGAGGTTGTGCACTGAGAGCTGGAGCTCTTAGAAAATTTGTGTCAAAAAGTCAAATTGGTTGTCCAAACTCAAACAAGGGAAAAGCATTTTGTTTATGATTATGGTTAAATATATAATATAATATGTTTGAAAAAGGTTCATTAAAAGAGTTAAATATACCAGTACCTCATACATAATTCCCCATGAAAAACCATTCAAACTGATGTCTATTATAGTCGAATTTGGAATCATCATATTCTATATCTATGCCGTAATTTCGTAAGATTCGAATGCTGCATGGTTCAGGATTATTACACGTATATGAGTACAGCGCATATCACTAAAATTCAACGTACAAGTCATCTGCGATTATATAAGAATGTTCATTTTTTCTTTTTTCTTTTTTGTTTTTGTCTTTTCTCAATTTTTACAAAGTACGCGAGGAAAACGAACGAAGGTCGCGTTTTGAGGGCAATTTGAAGCCGCGGCCTCTTTAAGCCTTTTCTTTCCATTTTATTTTTCTACGTTTTAAATATAAAGATGTTCCAACGGCCGCGGCCTCGCTCGCAACGAAACCCCCAATGGTCTGTGAATGTCAAAGGTGTGGATATAAAAGTCTAAAAGACTGAATTGCACGCGATTGTACCAGATTCCGTTGTTTTCATTCGCTGCAGCATAATGTACTAGTTCGTATCGGCAGACATCCGTAAAGACGGAACTACATTGATGGAAAACTTAATACCGTGTCAGTTTGGTAGGTTAAAATAATGTATCTACACGATTAGTTTCTTACATTTCAATTTATCTTTCTGTCAATTTTTGACAATTCTATATAATTATAACGTGATATCACTACCTTTACACTGCATCAATTCTTTAGCTTCCCTTTCCTTCTCTACACAGCTTTTTCATTACAAAATTTTTTTCATTCACATTCATCTAGTTTTATATATATATATATATATATATATATATATATATATATATATATATATATAATTAAATATGCAGTAGAAAGAACTGTCCTGATGTTTGGTTTTGAATTTCTTAGACGTTTATCATATTGTAAGTTTACAAAATAACTTCTTAAAATTTGTAGTAGTGTAATTTAACATATTGGATAAACGTAGATAAAACGGGTACAAAGGTGAAAAGAAAATATGAAAACTATCAACTAGAAATAATCGACGTTTAATTTTGCACATGCGCCTATAAAAAAAACATTCATAGAATTGATTTTTGATAATATCTAAAGATACTGGTTCAAAAAGATCCATATAAAAACGATTATTCAGTAATAATGTATACGTATATAACCAAGTAGGTAGTCTAAACAGAGCAAAATAAATAAATATAAATTAATTAAAAACAAATAAATTAAAAACAGAATACAAAAAGATCATATTTGATATTCAATTACATTAGCTATATTTACATTATCATAATAAATTCATACTCCTTATATTTACCACTGTCTTACTTTCTCAAGCCTTCAAGAAAAAGATATCTGTCGCTCTATGTATGTTGCTACTTACACCATTTCTCTTACTCATCAATGTCATATACATTAGCGAAGAACTCCCAGAGACGGTTCATAACTGATTAACAGTTTCGTTCGAAAAGCTGCTTAAAATTTCATTCTTCGCGTTAGTGCATCTTTAACCGATATTCTGTTATTTAGGAGACTATGCGCTGTTTATAATTCTTACAGTTTCAGCCGAAGAAGAGGTGCAAAAGATTAAGTGTCCCGATCGCCACATAAAAATTGGCAAATTAAAAAAAAACGCCACATGTCCAACTCCAACAGAAACGAATATTTTCCACTAGATAACTCTCATAATTAAAATTTATCACGACTTAAATTCATTGTATAAAATTTTACTTTTTGCGCATTAATTGAATAATATATTTAAATACAATTTCAATATTTTCAGCAAAATATAATTAATAAATATATTTTTTAGAAATTCCATTTGAGTTAGCACGCACTAGAAAATTGTATGAAATATTCTAAAAAGTTTGAGCATACAGTTTAAAATGTTCATAATTGAAAAATAATTTTTTTTTCACATTATTCCAAACTATTCGATTCGATAGCTATTTTAATTTAGTTTGAGGGATGGCGCATAAACTTTTTTAAAATACTGGCAACCTTTTTTTTATGAAAAGAATACAATGGATGCAATGATATTTTATGACATTGTGATTATAAAATATGACAAAATTTTGCTTTTACTGGTGATGCGCAATCCTATAAATAAGTAGTGATTCGTCTTTTTAAAATTTCGTTTCGTTACAAATTATTTTAAGAAGTAATTTACGTACTGTAAAAAGGGAATTATTTTTAAATAATGCATTGTATTTCTAATTGGTAATTTAAATAAAGTGAAAACCTTCATTTTATCTTTAAAATTCGACCAATGCTTTCAAATAATTGAACGTAACGTTTTGTTATTACTTTTCCTTTAAAATATTAGGGATTTTTTAGTGATGATACTCTGAGCAACCAAATATTCTCATTTTTTAATCTGACATAATGGGTTATGTTACAATCGATCCACTTTAACTACTTTCTGTCTTTATTAAGTGAACTGATCGTATTAATTTTTGCCATTTCAAAGAATCAAAGATCATTGTGTCATTCACATATTCGCGTTTTAAATATCTTATGTATTTTGTCCAACATCCGAGCCTTCTTAATTCTAGCGGATGAGGGGTTTAGAACTATGTGTCCCTCCCCTCTCTTGATGTGGACATGCACAGAGAATTGCGTCTTCTACTATGCCTTCCAAGCAATAAATACGCCTGAATCTCACCGAGCTTTTTACTCGTGCACATACATAATGTCGTGCGCTTGCATCAGGAAGCTGTCACCTCTCCCTCTCGCTCTCTCTCCTTCTCTCTCTCTCTCTCTCTCTCTCTCTCTCTCTCTCTCTCTCTCTCTCTCTCTATCTCTCTATTTATTCTTTCCCGAGTGCTCGAGAATTTCTCGACATCTTTATTATATTAGAAGCCTCCGTCGGACGCCTCTTTGCACTTTTTTCTCTCCTCTTTACTCTCGCTTTATCGATTGGTAAGACACACACACACTCTTACCTATCCCTTCTTCAACACACACACCGACACACACACACACACACACACACACACACACACATATTTAAGGAGAAAACGAACTCTCCAAGTGCAGTCGGTATGCCGTATATTCTTGATGCGATCACAAGCAGAGCTAGTACGACCAGTGGAAGATAGAGAAAGATAGAAAAAAAGAGGAAAAGAGTGAGAAAGAGAGAGAAAGAAAGACAGAAAAGAGACCAACAAATCGACTGGGATTATGATTTTACGTGAAATTTAACTGAAAATAACCCATGCGTCTATATAGATATTTTTTAATTGGGTGCCATTTTGAAAATTAATCCTCCTGCTTTGTGTTTTTTTAAGATAATATAAGTATATAATAAGGTTTGAAACTTTCAGCTTTTATTTCAATGGAGGGTATATTAAAAGAAGTTATCTGAGCGTCTTAAGAATGATTTCTCCCGGCAAAGAAGGCTATTATAGTCTTTTCGCCGAGCTTTTCGTTAGAAATACGTCAGAAGATGAGAAGAGAGGAACTTTTATGATAATGTCGGGATAAAAGTAAATCTTTTGTAAGATGTTCCAAAAGAAAAAAAGGTAATAGGGATTTTCATATAAAATGCTTCGTATATAAAACTGTCGGAACCTAATGTGATGTATTGGAAGGCAAAATTGACCTTAGGGATAAATTTCAAGGTTAACTTTAAATCATAATAAAGAAAGCTTTTACTTTTGTGAATGTAATTTGAAAATAATTAAGTCTATAAAGTAACATATAATAATAGTGAGCGAAACTCTAATAGAGGAATTGTACAAAATTTTATAAGTTTGATCTTCGAGTTACCTTGAAAATGTATCTTGCGTATAAAACTCGTATGATCATTAAAAAACTCTTCAGTCCGAATTTTTGAAAATGCCTTCAAATGATCTTAACCGTTGAGGGGTTTGAAATTTAGAATTTTTAAAGAAAAATGCGTTTTTGATCCTCAAATGGAGCCAAAGGGTGGATGTTGACCGAATAGCTCCTCCCGCCACCGACGTATATACTCGTATGTCTGCTCCGAACAGTTAAGATAAAGGCATATGTTGAATTCACAAATTGAGCACTGATTATGATTTTCATTTTAGCATGATAAAAGTAAAAATGACTAATTGCAAGTGGCGCATTTTTCATGATGTTATTTTTATGATGTTTAGTCCAAATGGTTTAAAAATTTATTTATAAGGATGTATGCTATCTTGCTGTCTGTTTTATTTTTCAAACAAATATTTCATCCACCTTAAGTAAGGGTTATAAATTTAATTATATTACGTCACGAGTATATTTTATTCAATTCATAACAAAACAAATAAGGAACAACAATTTTTACTAGCTTGTCCAAAAATATTTTTTTTCTCGATTTTTCTTTAGTTTGAAGTTTTGAAGAAAGACCAATCTTATTCATAGATAATATCCTTGCTTAAAACTGTAGAGAAGATGCTTTTTTTCACCAGTGTCTCAAAAAATCTCTTTGGGCGATAATGGATTATCAAAAACCATATTCAATCCCACATCTAAATTTTGATATTCCTATTTTATAATTGTCATCAGTCACCTCAAAACTATGCAAAAGTAACTTTGCATTTATTTTCATTTTTAAAAAGTTGACGCATGTATATTCGTTTTCACGAGATCGGCATCAGCCTACAGCACCACGCTCTCACTCCGTAAATTACTCTCCGTAAAAATGAAAAACTATATTTACTAATATAATCAAAAGACTTAGTTTGTGGAGACGAACTTCTCAAAAAGTAATAACACAATCGTTGTAAATGTTTTTTTTTATTACATTCCTTTTCGCAATCGAAATGATACATACTGTTTTCTTTTAAAAATAATCTAACTTTATAACTTTATTCAATATATTATTATCGTACTAAGTATATCAAGCAGCGCCATATAGTAAATATGAGTTCGGTACTCGATTCAAATGGTGCACGTAGTGTATCAAATTGAGCCAACTAGCCTGAGCTTAGTAGCAATATCAGTTATATTATTTGAATAGATATAATTAGCCGTGGGATTAATATCTCCCAAAGAAATTATGATTTTAGTTCAGTTAGAATCTTTTTTGTTCTACAAGTGAAATGGGATAGTATTACTTAGCGTCGCCTGGATTTTTATTGTAGATTCTAATTTATCATACAATTTCGAGAAAAAAAACATGATAATATTAAAGTATTAACTATCGATTTATCTTATGGGTTGGCTCAAAAATTTCAAATATTCATGTCTATTTAATAATTATTTATTGGAATTTAGTCTGCTCCGCCCTATAAATAAACTAGAAATTTAGAATAAAAAAACATACATTTAATTTCACAAATGAAGAAGACTAATATATAGGAGTATATCTAAAAATCGTCGTCTCTAAATTTTGCAAATCGATGCTAACCTTGATGCGAGTTAATAATAGCGCTACTGTATGAGATATTATTTATATCAACAAGGTGCCTTATAAGGACATTTATTTATACGCTCAGCCACAAAATTTCTTAATTTAATAAATTTGTAAAATTAATATATTACCAGTCAGATTCTTAAAACGGATGATTTAAACTCAGTTTGTGGCGTAGAATTTTCTGGATCGATTTAATGATTTTAAAAAGAAGGTATTATTAACGAAAATTTTTCAAGAAATAAGAGAGATATTTTAATACATTATGTGAACGTTTGCTTGGCTAAAAGTTGCTTTGTTATGAATTCCGGAACGTCTAGATCACTATATCTGCGAGATCTAATTTTAAAATAAAAGAAAAAATTGACTCTCTAAAATGAAAATATGACAGTAAAACAAGATTACAATTTTTTAAAGTACTCTATAAACTAAATTAAGAATAATTATCAATGAAACGGGAAGCTATGAACACCCTCAAATTATCATGCGGCATATTTAAAGAAGTAATATATCCGTAATCGCGAAAAAATGTCAGTGTTTACATAAAAATTTTACTCGTTTGTAAACATAAATCGTAACATTCTATGTGTTCGCAGGCTATATGCTGGATATTCCCTACGTAATTAGCAGACCAGAATGAATAACCGCCTGGTCTACGAACGTTTGTCCCGATAGTTGCAAATTTCTGCCGTATATCGCCACAATGCGTCTAGAATTACCGTCAACAGTTTTTTATCTCAACCGCCTAATTTAAAAGAAAAAATACGATTTTCCTATCTGGTTAATACCGTTTTGTCCAAGATTGTGACCATACTGTTTTCATAATGCTAACACCCTCCTTCACATGGATGTATTATCTTTTGTCAATAAATATCACATAAATACTTATAATCGAAAAATAAAGCTTTTACGCATCATTTACGCTTCGTTGTACAGTTTTTTTATAATAACTCTTTTGGTCTGCAACATTTCTTTAAACTTTTGCAAGTTGCTCTCTTGTTATTCCTCTCTAATTCTAGGCTACACTATTACTATATATATATGTACTACGACTATCATTATGAATCAGGATTTCATTGACTGAGCACGTGCGAAATATGTTTTTTGATCATTTTGTTCAGTCACGTACATGGTTTTATGTATAACACAACTTCTTAATCAAGAATTGCAATTGGAAATCATAGTTTAGCCTAAAATATTGCATATGTCTCGAAATATCTGTGACAGAAGAACGATTAACGTGTTTTTGTTTTTGATAATTGAAAGTCCCAAATCACAGTATAGAAGTAAATATTGTAGCGATTGCGCCTTGCCGAAGCGATTCTAAAACTCGCTTTTGTCGCACTCTTCCGCCACTTGATTACATATTCAAAGAGACGTGCTGTGAAATAACAATAAAGTTAAATTTTGCATGTTTGACTTTGTATAAATTCTTTTCAATGGTTTCTTTTGTTTAATTTGGCAAAAATAAAATATATTTTTGACAGGCAATTTTATTACCACCATATACAATATATGTTTTCTATTGTTTAATTTTAAAAATGAACATTTCATAAAATCATTGTTAAATGTATTTCAATTTATCGAAATCCAAACTATTCTATAAATTCTGATTGAGGAAAGAGCCTAATAGTGTGACTACTCTTTAAACAATGAAAAAAATATTATTGTCATTTATATATAAATCTAATATACATTATGAAGAAGAAGTTTCAAAGGATACGAAATCCTAATTCACCATATGTTTGACATATTTTATATAATACTTTCGTACAATAGTAAATTCCCCACCAACGGAGTAAGTTGGACAATGTAGACTGTAAACCGAAATATGTTTTTATTGTAAATATCTTTTAAATATATATATTTCATAGTGTCAACAGATAAGTTACATGCCTAAACCAAATGATCAGGAATGACAATAATAATTAAATCGACAACATTCAATAGTAATCAAATCGTTCTTTTATATTTTTAAACGCAGGAGGTACTCTGCTTAAAAAAATAATTTTCTATTTTCATCGCAATGATGGAAACAACTGTTTTTAATTAAAAAACTATCAGCATATAGTCCGCGACTCGGCCCCGTGGCTTGATCCATTGGATTGATGTCGAAAATGACAACATATACACTTAATCCCATTGTTCAGTTTTATAAATAATACTTTTGGATTTCTTAGGTTTCCTATTGAATAATATTCGATTATTTGTCTCAATGAATGGAACAACACGCGCATCTGCAAGTAGGCTTCACAAACGTGACGACTCAATTCCAGAACCATCATCTCCAACTTGATTGCATTAGCTAATCTTACACGGACTTGGAGAAATCTACGGAAACTATTCGGTCAATTTACTATTCTCGACCAATTAAATGTATCTGAATTCCTATCTCTTGTATTTCAATTGGCGTGATTAGGGAATTTAACTGAACCCGACACTAAGCTTACGTACAATTTAATCTAACTGTGCTAAATTATCGATACGCGATGAGGGCAACTTTCGCAGACTTTATTAATAACACTCGAGCTTGGTTAAATACGCGCCCGAGCCGGGCGAAAGATCGACCTCTGCTATACATCGCGAGATCTCGCGGAAACGAAAAAAATTACCCCGGAACGGAATTCCGTGCAAGCCGGGCAGAAGCGCGGAGCGGCGCGCCATCGACCCCGCGGCCCTACCCGGGGCCAAGGAGGCCGCCCGAAACGTCTCGGCGTTACACCCGTCCATGTGAATACGAGCCAGCGGCCGGGTAAATAATACGCCCGAGCTTTGGCGGCTAAAGGGGGAAAAATAAAGAGGCCTCAATTATATCATACACCGCCGCTCGGAGCCTCAATTTTGCGGGGAAATAATTCCAGCGAGTCCAAAGGAGAAGAGAGAGAGAGAGAGTGAGAGGGAGCGAATGCAAACAGATCCCCTTATCATTACGCGGCGGTGGGGGGGAGGGGGGAGGCCTGCTGTACTATAACCTTAAACAAGAGCCATATCTGGAAAAAGGCTCGCGTCGAAAATCACATACTTTCATTCATGGCTGCATGCAGCCGCAATGATCTAAGTCTTCGCGGAATATTAATAATGCGCAGACACTCGCCGAGCTCTTTATTATAGTATGATATATACGTACGTGATACGCGGCCGAAGCGGGTCAAATGGGGGGGCGCTAGAAGGGGGTGGTGGGGGGAGGAGCGTATCTATACGCGGGAAAGGCTTTGCCCGCTAGTCTTCTGATCACTCCCGCCTCCACCCCGTCCACCTTCGTCAGTACCTCGTAATGGGAAGGGCGGGGGGAACGGGGATGACGGGTGTAACACAGCGAAGCTTCTCTCCAAAGTCTTAAACGAGTTCGACTGATTCTATTTAACTTTCGCATCTTCAATTGCTCCTCCACCCTCCCTCCCGCCCCTCCTCCCCACCACTCCGACCCACCTCCTTCTGAGCGTAACAAGAAGGCTCTGTGTACATTTCGGAGTTGCTCCATATATATATATATATATATATATATATATATATATATATATATATATGTGAGCTTCTCAATTTCCCTCTTTCTCCGTTGATTCTCCCTCAACGATGCAGCTCTTCGAGATATTCTCTCTTGGGAGGATTTTTTCTTCTTTTTTTTGCTTTTTTCTTTTCAGATTTGCTTTGTGTAGGAGCAGTTTTTCTACGAGTAACTCGATCTCCTATTCCTGATTTTTGTCTACAGATTCTAGTGTTATCCATTCGTATCTGTTTCATCATTTTATAGACCGTATAATAAATATATAATAAAAATTGTTTGAAGCTTGTTTTATTTATGCGCTATTATATCATGAAACTATGGGACGAGTAAAAAATTTCTTTTTACAAAATAAATAAAATCTATTAGGTACTTTTTTAAATGTTTTCAATAGAAAAATGTTTTCCTCCAAAATTTCACATGTTCGGAAAAGTTATTCGAATTTGTACTATTTATCGAAGAGGATTCGCTTTGGTTCGAATTGTAATTTCGTACATATAGCGAACTCATTGCAAGAGAGAGAGAGAGAGAGAGAGAGAGAGAGAGAGAGCCATTGCCCGCTGCGTACACATTTTTACCTTAATTAAAATGCTAAAGTAAAGTACCGTTAATAATACGATTGGTTTGATGAATATTTCGATTATAACATCATCGAATATATATCGACATATTATACGATCGTATAGATTGCACATGATTGACAGTCATTGGAAATATGTATATGATTTATCATATAGATGGTATTGGAATAGTCACGAGATTTTCGTCCTCTGACATTTCACTATATTGCATGACTGTATTACTAGCAGCGATAATTTTATATATACATACGGAAAATGAATTTGGGCTAAATCGAATAATATATATATATATATATATATATATATATATATATATATATATATATATATATATAATATCTCGGCTGGTATTTCTTTTGGAAATTTAATTGAGCAGCTGAATGATTAAAAATATGATTTGGTTTTCATATTAAAAGCCAATCAAATGCTTGTATTGAAAATATTATATTTATTATAATTAAGAATATAAATAAATGAAAAGTATTTTATGAGAAAAAAATTTGAAAATATGTTATATTACCTGTTTCCTATTTCATCTGACTAGGTCTTAACTAAGAGGAACCAGATGGATTTCAGTAATTTTTTATTGAATTGAGAACCTTAGTTTGGGTTTATAGTGAGATATAATAATAATTCTATTGTCATTCTAGTGTCATTTGAATAAATCCCACTAGGGCAGGTATATCAAGTAAATTTTTTTATTTAAATAATAGCATAAAAACATTATTGTGCTTAACAGATTATTACAATGTGTATTTATCTAATTTAGATGTCACTCTAATCGTACGCTGAAAGCAATAAAAAAAGTGTCATTTTCAATCAAAAACTATTTATTTTAAAAAAAAATGCGAAACTTGTTACGGTCAATGTGTATTTTAAGCTTTTCAAGACCTATTTTTCGATTGCTTAGACCTATTAGTATGCTTATTTCCGTATCCTCTGTTTGTGTATTCGCTTGAATGATTTTCCAATTATAGTATCTGTACCAAGCAGATATTTATAATAATAGATACTCACAGGTGATGTATTAGCTTCAGAAGCTCAAATCGTTGTCGTGCGTCGAACGGTACACTAATGCAGAGAAGCCACACACCAATACACGTTCTAAGTAAAATATTCTTCTAGCATCTAAGAAAAATATCCCTGTATCAAGTTACATTCTTTGTAGTAGAGGGTTTTCGTAATTATTATATCGCGGCAAATTAAGTAACGATTAAAATTTTGGTTATTTATAATCATTTAAAATCGACTGCTTTAAGATCAATATCGAGACCAAGCTCCAATAAATTGTCCACGCCGGACAACGATCTCGTATAAAACTGTATAAATTAAAATGCAATAATTACATTCTACATTATCTTCGTTCCACATGATCAGTGAGTTCATAATATGTCTAATAAAAAAATAATGAACTGTACTTGATTAAAAATGATAACGTCTGCTATGCACCTATCCTAGAATGATGATGAAAAAAACACGTATATAATCAATTTGAACGTTCATAATAAAATTTTCCATTTTCAAATATAATGTTAGATCATAAAAAAGATTAGGTCATTATTATCCTCTCTTCTCATGACCCTAGCGCGCGCGCACATATACACACACAAAAGCAGTTATATTTCTTTTATTAATACTATATGCAAATATCCTGAACTGTGCTAATTTGTCATTCATTAATGAATTCATCGTCAAGACCGATGGAATCTGTATATAATACATTTATTTCAAATAAAAAGTCACTCCTGTCGATCTTAATACAAAATAATAAAAAAAGTTCGCGTTAACAATTACCCCTTCAAAGCGACACTAATCGCCGAACGAAACGAAAACAATGCTTATACAGCCGTAAATCAGTTTTATCAAGAAAAACTCCTCTATCGCGCTCTTGCTTTCATAAAGCAGCACATACATTTTTATACCCTGTTTATATAACATTTAATTGCTTTCTTTACTTTATCCCGGGCGCGGGTGCGCGAGTCCGCGCCTTCTCCCCTCTCAGTCTAGAAATTTTTTCCCTCTTTCTAAAACTTTTTACTCGCTCGCCTCTTCCCTCTCTCCCTTACCCATCCCGCCCATTATCTTTCGCGTATTTCTTATCACTTTATCTCTCTTTCTTACTATCACTTACTTACTTACTTAAACCCGTATAGAAGATTTTTTTTATTCGCAATTGCAGACGATGGAAAAACTTATGGAACTTTTTTAAATTATTAAAAAATTCCTACAGTACTTATTTTATAACTCGTTAGAATAGGCGATATTATTTCGCGATTCCGTATGAGTACGGTACTTATCTTCAATAAGAAAAAAAATTGCCAAAGCCTATTTTTAAACAATCTAATGTTACCAACACATACAAGTATACGAGAATTTAGAAAATTCTTGTAGACTATGAAAAAAATTTTTGTACATATAGAAAACTGCTCGAAGATCTATTTTATCAATTTATGGATGCCAATAATAAAAAATTTCAGGTTTTTTAAGGTAGTTTAAAGACCTAAGAGATAGTTGACAATGTTTTTTTTCTCAATATAACTGTAACAAGCTAAAGCATCATCTAACCATAAAAGAAATTAGTTCACAATTATATCATCTATTAATATTTTGATTATTGTTATTTTTAATCATTAATCACATTCATTCTTCTTTTGCCTTTTGAGAAAGAAATATTTATTAAAAACTATTGCTTTGATAATTTCTGCCTATTGTCTCACGTATAAAATTCATGAGTATAAATACACATTTACCATAAACTATATATATCTGTATTTATAATATATATGATGGTACAAGTTCAAATTGTTTTTTGTTTTTTATCCACAAAACATCATTACATCTCATTGCACTGATATCCTAAAATATAAAGATATTTTGGCTTCTCCAGGTTCTGCACGACAACTATTTTCGTATCAAACGATGGCAATCTTTTCTAAAAAGGAATAAATTAGCCCCTGATTTATTTGCAGTAAGAGTAATTTGAAAAATTATGTAAGAAACAAATAACTGATATGTATTTTTGTCTGTATTCATTAGATTCGTTATATATTCATTTAACGATAAAGAATATTTATATTACTCATAATACATTATTATTATTTATCTTCTATTTATTGAAAAAATTATTTTTGTAATTATTTTTATTATTAATATTCAACTATAGTAATTATGATGCTGTATGAATTCTAGACAGAAATGGCCCTGCAACACATACGAAGTATTTCTAGATTAATATTTTTAATTATAGACAAGACTATCATTCATTTATTTGGCTAATGAATTTTAAGGTACTATGAGCAAATAATGGAAATATATATCAAATAATAACGAATAGTATAAATAACGAATTTCTACAGCTGATACTAAAGTACGGATCAAAAGCTTACTAATAAATATTTATTGAAATCGTTATTCGAATACATAATTGTCCATTTAATGTTTTACACCGTATCCATCCGTGAAGAAATGTGTATAAGCTTCTTTGTGCATGTTCTTTAATAACTTTCTAAAGACGAAAGTTATAGTTACTCAAAATTTGCTTAAAATTATGCAATGTTCTATATTCAAAAATTCTATAAAAATCTATTAAAATACTCTGAAAATAGTTTATAGGATTTTTATATTGCAGAATGTTCATGAAATACTGCTTTCGGAAGACATTTAAAAAACTTATATTACAAATTGCAATAATATAATTACAAAGCTTAGGTTATCTTTGAGAAACTGCTAAAAAAAGTAAACGTAATATATCAAAATCCCCACACATATGTAATCGTCAATAAGATCTGTGAGAAATGTCAATTGATTTTCGATAGCTTTTATAGATATAAGCATTGAAAAACAGATCGTGTGTAAAGATCTGAATTACGCATATTGAACAAAAAGGAACAAAGAAAAAAGAATCCCCAATATAAATGAGAGTGAGAGAGAGAGAGAGAGAGACTCTGATTATCATAATCTTTTCGCTGACTCGACCTCAACGGGACGACAATCCCCATATATATATATATATATATCCGCGCGCATTCCGTATATACATAATCTTGGCTAAAACAATCGTTTGCCCCCTCCCGCGCGCGCGCTCTGACGCCGCGTTTGCCTTCCGCGCTTCGCTCGCTTCCTCGGCCATTTGCAATCGCGTTGTATTATGCGGCCGCTGCTTTTTTGCCCGATCCCCCTCATCCCCCTCCTACCCATCGTCGCCACCAGCCGGCCTCGTTGCGCTCGTCCGTTTCGCGCGCTCCTCTTATTCCGTCCCGGCGGGGGAGCGCGCGTCGACGCGCAGAGAATCTTTTTTCAACCTCCCTCCGTCTCCCGCGCTCGTCTCCGGCAAAACTTTTTACCCACGGTATTCGTGCTCCCCCCTGCTCCTCTCTCTCTCTCTCTCTATTACACACCTTCTCTTATTCTCTCGTTTGACGCTTTCTTGCGCCACTGTCGCCCACTTTGTATACCGAAGAGTGTGTTTTTCGCCCCCAGATTCAACCCCTCCCCCCTCACTCACTCTCCCTCGTACTCCTCGTTCGCCTAACCCAGCCAACGCAAACGAACTCTTCGCGCATTTGTTTCTTTCCCGTCGCTCTCGGATCGAGCGAATCTTCCGTCGTGCCAGCTCCTTTTTTCTCTTCGAGTCAGCGAGAATTGCGTGCGTGTCTCTTGCCTTCGTGCATACATCGAAGAATGAGTACGTGTGTGTGTGTGTGTGTGTGCGTGTGTATGTGCGCGCGCGTGCATTTGTGCGTATACGCGTCCATGCGTGCATATACACCAACCCGTATAAACTCGTGGGCATTATATTCGTATCTATATATTCGTAGAGAAGCTATATATTCGTATCCATTGGGACTTAATGAAAAATAAATATAGTATAAATAAATATAATAAATAAATATAAAAATAAATATACGTTAGTTAACGTACATTATAATATTTTGATTCTTTCCCTATTTTTGGGGAGTAGTTTATGGATAATGATCTTTGTTGGGATAAGTTGAGCCAAATATCTTTTGGTATAAATTAAGAAGATATAATTTTGGTATAAAAAAACGAGGATTGGCTTAAAATCTGACGTTTCACATGTTTTTAATTAGATTTTACACGCTTCTTGTCGTATTAATCAACATAAAAAAAAATTATTTCCTAGAAAAAATATCTTGCCCCGATCGTATTTGGTATTAATGTCAGCTTATCACAATTGCTTGATAGCGTTAACATCCAAAATCTTTTATTAGAACATTTTTCCGAGCTAAAATAAATATTACATTATCTCAAAACTAATTCTATGGCATATCGATGGTATTTTTCTCTGCCTTTTTCCTATACATAAATTTCATAATTCTTTATAATTTCTCACCCATTTAACTAAGATACAAACAAAAACAACGATCTAATCTAATAATTTACAATAGGTATCAGATTTTCAAGCCTCCGTATAGAAACTTAATCCATTTGATGAAACTTCTTGCTCTCTATCTTTAATTAATTACTTGATATTTACTAGTCTACTATAGTTTTTACATTAATAATGAAATATAAGTAAATACATTCGAGCAACTCCCAATACTCAAATATTTGTAGTTTTCAAAAATGTTAAATATAATTAAAACGCCGTTAACTCCACGATCCTTTATTCCTCCGTATGCGTTTTGTATAGAGATTCTTTTAATATTTTTAAATAAAGGTACATTTTTTTTCACGTTTATTACTACTAAAATAAATAAATATTTTTCAATATTCCATCTGATAAGTTTACACAAAGATAAAATTCCGGCATAAACTTTTATAGCTTGTACTGTTTATTAAAAGTTATAATTTATGAAAATAGTAATCGAAAAGGAAGTTGCATATTATTGAAGGAAGTTTCAGCAAACAATTTAATAAAAATGTTAAAAATCTATACTTTTGTAACATTATTGATGATTATCAACTTTGCCAATAAATAAATAACGAGTACTAAACTCGTTCCAAATTAATATGTTACCAAGTAAATTTTGTGTTAAAATCTGCTTATTGCTCTATAATGCTTTTCTCTGGAGTTTTTATTTTGTAAACTTGATTTATCAGGACATCAATTGGTATTGGATTGGTACTGTTAGGTTATTTTTGTAAATTATTAGATTTAGTGAATCCTCCTTCCAATTCTTAACATATGTACAGAACCATTCCCGAATTGATTTAAAACAAGGATAATGTCCGAGTCAAGTTTCAGAGCATCGTTCCAATATTAAACTACACACAACGGATAATTCTTAGAGTGATTTGTATTTGATTCTCTAGACGTTTTATGTCTGTTTAGATATATTTATACAAGCGTCTGTAATATCCATCGAAATCCCCATTTCAATACGTGACGTTTTTCCCAATTTATTTTCTCCCGTTCCGCGTTGAGGAATCAATCCTCCGTGATCGCGAGTGCAACGACGTGCTCCCTTATAATAATCATATACTATATACTGTTTATATATATATATATATATATATATATATATATATATATATCCGCGAGAAAAAATAATCATCATCGGTGACTGGCTTCGCTAACAATCCCTCCGTATACCGAAACAAGCGCGTCGCATCCTCGTTGGTCGCTCGCGGCGCGACAACAAAGGGTTACGGTGCGCGCGCTCGCGCCCCCGCCCACCCCCTTCCCCTGCCGCTCATCGTCCTTGCTAAACCCCCCCGGGGAATCAAAGAACGCGAGCCGAGGGGCGCAATCTCCGACTCCCGAATATTGTTCCGAGCCCCCTATCCTCCCTAGTACTACTGCAATATTCCTAATGCCCCCGTCTCGCTCTCTCTCTCTCTCTCTCTCTCTCTCTCTCTCCCTCTTCTCTCTCTTTCGAGCTTTATTCCCGGACGGTGTGCAGGCGGTAGCGCTAAATAAACGCGGCGAGAGCGCAGGAGAGAAACAAAGGAGAGTGTCAGGCATCATCGAGCCTATATATAGGAAAATTAGCAGCGCGGATCCACGATATGAGGACGCGGCTTGGCTGGTATATATGCCGATTAGCCATACGGGCTATATTTGTGGGTTTATATATATATACATAGGCTCGTGCGATTTAGGCGCCCTGCTTATCTCTCGTTTCTCTCTGTTTCGCAACGTTCGCCACCCTTTGTAGCCTTGTCTTTTGTGATAACTTTTTTTGAACTGATCTACTGATCTTGAAACTTGCTGATCTATAAAAACGAATACGAGCACGTGTTCAGGCACAATACTCTTGTTTTTTTTTCTTTAAAGTCACATTTAGAGTTAATATACGTTACAGTTATAAACATTGTTATAGAAACTAATAGGATATTTTACGAGGTACATATATATATTGATAACACAATTCCTTGATAATTGGTACATGAATGAGATTTTTTATTAATTATCACGATATACCTTTTTTATGGGAAGTTATAATTTATAATGAACGATTGGTATAATTCCGGTGTATATATATGATTATACATCTTATTGAGATACAATTAGCTGTAATTATTTGCAATTTTGCAATTTTTATAGACTCGATATATACAAGTTTTGTTGGTGTAGTGTGATTAAAAAAAAAATTAGATTTCGCGTTCTTGTCTTGTATAACTTAAAATGTTAAAATGTTAAAATAAATGTTAAAACAAATAATTTTGAATTTTTAAGCTTCGATGATATAGAAGGCTATTTTCTTTAATGCTTCACTCGCTAAACAATTTTATAAGCATCCTGCAAGAAATTAAAAGTTGTTACGCAAATAATAATTGTCATGAAAATTGTATTTGAATTCAAGCGAAAAAAAAACTATTTTTGAAAAGTTTTTTATTTACTATTTGTAATGTGAAAAAATTAACAAAAAAGCTTGTAATCTACATTAGGTCTGAATATCGTCTTGCCTGCTCTCGCTGTAAATCAATTTAAATTTTCAACAATGTCAATTTGCAATGATATGTTGTTAGAAAAAGTAATCCAAATCTTAAAATATAGAATTTTATTTATAGTCTGAAGAATAATATTGGTATTTTATCATTTGTGTTTTCTCACGTAAAGAATGCGAAATATAAATATTGAAAATCGTTTACTCCATTTGATTTATCAACAATAATTATAATCACGAGTATAAATTTTCTTTAACGGCATGCCCAAAACTCACCCGTTCATCAGTGTTTTGCGTATGCAATACAGTCGTTTGAAGCATTCCGATGAAGATTATACGAACAGCATTGCATTTTCTTTGCACACGCTCACCGTATCTTGAAGGTTTTGCAAAGCAAAATCATTCGTTAACGTGCATATGAAATTACGAGCGGCAAGTTAGAACCGCCGCAAACCGGTAGATGGCACGATTCATTTTCAATACGTGCGTAGACAGAGTAATCGCCTGTAGGGATTAAGTAAGCGCAGTCTAGTAACAATAACTGCTTCGATTACGCCTTACATTATTATAAATGCAAATATCACTTAGTCAACTAGCTTTTTTTAAATACTTATACAGTCATAATTAATATTGGCTCTAAAAAACGCAACAAAATCATTTTATTAATTTTCAAATTTCTTTTTTGATTTACTATATATTTTTTATTGGACGGGGTAGGCTTTCCTATCGGCAGGAGAGACGACAGGCCACACGAACCTTAAACCGTAAATTGATATAAATATCTGAAACCTTTTCTACTAATCCAAACTATAGAAAAGCTCGTGTGGTATTGAACAATATGAATATTAAATAATGCCATAATATAAATTCTACTGAAAATATAAATTCTAAACATATCGAAAAGATAAATAATAAAGTAAATAGTTTATTGTAGTAGAACAATATTCATACAATAACAATTCCAAGAATTTCAATATGAAATGTATCTCTTAAATCGTTTGGAAAAGATAGAGCTACGAACAAATATTAAGTTCCATTAATTATTAATAATATTATTTATTTATTAATTAAAATTTTTTTAAATGTATTTTATGTCTTGTTTATTACTATAATAAAAGAGACGAAAAGAATTTGTTTTCTCTATAAATGAAAATAACGATATACAATAATAATAAGCAAATTAACGTTTCACCTATGCCCACTAACATATTCTAGAGGTCCGAGCAAATCGAATAAAATATAAATCTATAAAACACAGTGTAAACAAATATAATGATAAATGATAAAAAATGTGATTTATAATCACGAATAATAATCCCACAGTTGCTATAATATATATAATATAGCGCAATTATGAATTCTAATTAATACCGGAGAAACTCGAGATAAATGTCGTCGGTGTGTGGGACCACGGGAGCTTTTAATACAATGGAGGAGGAATCGAAAAAAAAGAACGGAAACGCAGCCACATATACATGCGTATAGGAACAGCGGGAAGTTAATTATAACCGGAACGGTATATAATGCGCGAGAGAGGAGAATGAAGAAAGGTTATAATTTAGGCAGGAAATGGTGAAAAGCCGCTGAAAATCTTAATAATTAATGCAGACCGGCTTGGAAATGCATTTTAAAGAGAGCTTTTAATTAATTTTAATTTCCGATTCGGATCGACGAGTGGAATTTTCATTTTTTCCCCTCCCGTTTTGTTTTATGGTAAACCCTCGTACTATTTCATATATAAGCAATTAATGTTTCAAGTGCAGTTTGCATTCTGCTTGAAACGTGTACTTATTATAATTCGATCATACTTTAGATTTGTACCAGAAGCCTTTCCCTTAAAAAATTACTGATGCTAGGCTAGCGATTTAAATAGTTTCTTTTAAATTTGTTAAATCCGTATAATTAAATATTCAAAGTAGTTAAGAATAAAAAGAAGTTAAGGATAAAAAGAAACTTCTTGTGAGATGGTGAAATAGCTTAAAAATTTATTACAAATTTTAAAAGCTTTATTCTAATTTTACTATTGTGCATTCAAAATTGTAGTGACAGATTTTATTACTCTATCGTATATATCAATGTAACTATTAGTACAGCAATAGTACTATTCATGTAGATAAATTCATTTTTCTTCCATATTTTACCATTGAAACTAATTATTTAAAATAATTCTTCAATCAACAAGAATTAAAGTCGGACCATTGAGGAGGTTTCATTCGGTGAATAAAATTCGAGGTGCAGAGGTGTAAAAAAATACGTCCTCTTCTACATCAATAGGAAAAGGCCGCTTGAGTATTACCAAACTTAATATGGCCATTTTCTTATTGGATTGCGGAACACGATTATTTCACATTTGCTTGAATGTATTTCTAAATTCCAATTCTTTAGAAATCTCTGATTTTATTATATAGTTTTTGCAATAACGCTTGGGTATTTTCAATTATCGAGTCAGCTGTATATATTACAAGATCCTTCGTGAAAGCGATAGCATAAATATTGTTATTATTGCAAGTATTAAATATGTTTAGGACTTAGCTGTTGTAAATATAATATTAAATAATATTGGAGAGTTGACTGTACCTTGTTACAAACCCCCAGTAATGTTGTAAAGAATGGGTGAATCTTTGAAGTTATTGTTAATATAGAATTTCTTATATGTGATCATATTGTAAGTTAATTTTATTTGATGTATTGGAAAATTAAGTTTACATAGCTTGAAAATTAATGCTTCAATTGGATCAAATGCTTTCTTTAAATCGATTAGGCATGCCGCTATCACTTCTTTTCTACGTAAGTGTTTATTTATGTTAGATGTAAACAAGCTGAGTGCATGGATAGTTGAATGATTTCTTTTGAAGCCAAATTAATAAACAGGGATTATTCTGTTTTCTGTGCAGTGAAATACAATTTCTCTTTTGCTGATTCTTTCAAATATTTTGCGAATTACCGATAGCAGACTTATTGGTCTAATATTATTTAGTGTATTTTTTTTATTTAATTTTTTTTCAGAATAATTATTGTTATCAGTAATAGACTGAAACATTTTTTTAATGAGTACAATAACTCCACTATTAGTAATAATACAATTGTTTGGTCGTTTATTTGTTAAAATAAAAGAGTATTTTATTTTTACTTATTTCACTAACACAAGCTTTCTTCTTTTTATATTGCGAATAATGCTAAGAGCTTCTAAAATTAATTTTTTTTGTATTTTTTCGATATTTCAATTTGTCTTGTAATCGGCGGCATATTTGTATTAACGGTTTGTTTGGTGCTCTTACAAGTTTGCCGAGGTTGCCTAAGGCATTATCAAATGAAAATGAACTAATTTTACTCAAATTACAGTTCATATTTACAACATCTAAAATATGCAGCAAGCTATGTACGTTCATAATTAAAGCTTGGCAATCATATAGAAACGGCGTTGCAAGAAAAATTTTTTTAAATAAATTTATGCTAATGATAATTTCAATAAAAATTCTCCGCATAATATTCTAAAGGCGTACTGTAACAAAAGAAAATGTCTATATTCATGTCTAGATAATAGTTTTCCATATCAGGTTCCCATATAAAGTAAAAATAATCTTAAGTCTGTTGCCTTCCATTTATTTACAGAAGTAATTTTCCGAGGTTTTCGTTGAAATTCTATTGGAATACTGTTTTTTGAAAATCATAACCTTCTAGTTAACTCATTCTTGTTGTTCAACGTTAAACATATATTACAGTTGCCATTAATCCAGAACTCCCAGAATAATTTGAGTATACATCCGTTGCATGCGAAATGCATATAATCTAATCTGAAAGAATTTATCATATCGATTTTTGGATATATATCTAACAATGGAGTACGTGCAATATAGTGCACTGCATCAATTGCAGCATGACCACTTTCATCGGCTCTTTTCTGTGCGTCATAGGCCGGATAGATTGTTCTACGATCTATTCGTATACTTTGATCATTGCACCTTTCACACGCGCTATATCCACCATGGCCTTTTGCGGATTTTCAGAAGTGTGTCACAAATAAAACACATTATAACTACATCAAAATTTACTTCATAAATTTCTAGTTCATTTTGTTGTGTCATTAATCTCTACAACAAATTTTTCTAAAAACTCCTTAGTTTCATTTTATTTCATTTCATCATTATCAGATGCGTCTATGTCTAAGAAAATCTTCGCTAGAATTGGCCAAAACTGTAAGTTATTTGTTTTTTAAATGGACATTCCATCAGCATTAATTTGTATTTAAATTGTTTTATCTTGATATAACGACGAAATCAATACATTCAAAAGATTATATTTTATTCCCAAGTGAAAGTACTTTGTTCTTTCATTTACTTAAATTATTTTATAATTATATTGGGTATTTATAAATGTTTTTGATGATATTGGAATTTATAGCAGTAGCCTTTTTTAAAGCTGATGGAGAACTGAATTAATTATTGTGTTATCGGTCGCGCAATGTCTGATCTCATTTATTTCATTATTAACAGTCTCTTGAGAAGATATAATTTCCCATATTTTTTTCATTTTCATTGCTTATTTCATTATTATCAATTTCCACAATAAAATTTTCCATTTCAAAACTCCCAATTTCAGAAGTTCTTTTATAATTCATAATAGCAACTCTTTCTTTGTCGGTTACCTCTATCTGACTACTAAAGTATAAAACATCATCAGATTTAAATTTTTCTCTACATTGTAAGAACCTAAAATAGATTTTCAATATTTCAATAATAATATTCATAAAAAATTTTGCATATGAAAAATGATTTTATAAATTTGTAAAATTCTATAAATAAATAAAGCATATAATATGGTTTTTTGTATTATATTAATCAAATTAATATAACGTCGACCTTATAGATCATGAATAGCAAAAATCTAAAAATACAGTAACTGTTAAACAAGTCATTAATAAATGCTCTGTTGTATACTTATTTATTAGTTAGCAGTTTAAGTGCTTTCGCTTGTGACGTCGGAGTCGAAACTCTTCCCTCACGTGAGCCTTACCAGCCTTTCCATGTTTTATTGGCTCTTGAGCCTAGAATTGCCTCCAATAGCTCGGGACCCTGTATGTGAGAGGTGATCTCACTCGGAGGAAAATTAGGAATTTTTTACCTACTATTCCTACGCTTTTTATGTAGGTCGGAGGCCAATGTCTTATATGTAGATATAAGCTGCTTCTCTTGCGAGAAAGAGCCTATCCCTGCCTCGGCCTTCCGACTTACTTCCTTAGTGCTAAATTTTATTTATATAAAGAGAGGATGGAATGGGGCATGTATAGCCCTTCCTTTTGCAAGGAGGACCCAGTCACTTCCCCGGACAGGAAATAGATTGAAGGTATGCAAAATAGAAATAAAAAGGTTTTAAATTTAACTTACTTTTATGCTTTTATTTCCCTTTTTGTCTTTTACAGGCAACTCCTGCTGCCTATGTCCAGAGCGAGAGGTAGAGAGATATGCTGGAGCGATCTTGCCTCGTGGTGTTGCTTCACGTCTTTACTGCTGTTGCTGCTGGTTGCTGGCTGCTGATGCGTGGTGAACTTGACTGACTCTAGTGTAGTTGAATTTCTTGAGTGTAGTGACTTGTGTGGTTGAATTTTTAATGCCTTGTGAAGTGAAGTTCGGGCCCTTTTAAAGTAAGCGACTCCTCCTTTATGAAAAGCGTTTTCTGGAGGAGTAAATGAGGCCCACTTTCTCCCTTTGTTTTATCTTGCCAATGGGAACGTTGCTGGGTTCATGGAGGGTCGTGAAGACCATGCACAGGGGCGGTTCAGATTTGGAAAAAAGGGCGGTGCTAAGTGGGGGTGGTCCCGCTAAGTTCTCTCTCTCTCTCTCTCTCTCTGTCTGAGATGGCGCTAGGGATTGCCAAATCGTGATATAAATTCTGGTTTGTATTAATAATTATAATTAAAAAAATTCTTACGTAAACCAAACAATTACATATACGGTTATATCCGTATGTATAAATTTTGGATTTACCTTAAAATTAGTGAGATTACATGATTAACATTCATTTTATTTATATATATATATATATATATATATATATATTATATATATATATATTTATACATTTCTTGTAGTAATTATCATGTATAGGGTAAAGTAACCTATACATGTTACAATATGTATATATTGTAACAGGGTCCTTAGAGACTACAGGGAATACGTACATGAAATTAATTGTTTTGTCCATTACATGTCTACCCGTTATTGAATCCCCGTTAACAGAGAAGAAGGCTCCCTCAACGGGTTAGGTTAATTTACACTTAACCTTTTTAGACCATAGGGTCCTTCGAAATCATACACAAACTTATCTTTATCCCTATAGTCCTTTTTCTTAGATCAATTATTTTAATAAGAAAAATTTATAAAAAGAAAAGGAGGGAATCCGACGGACTATCAAAACGTGATTTATATAAAAAAATAACAATCAATTTATAAAACAAATTTTAATATAAAGAAAAATATATTTATTCAAAAATAAGATTATAATATTCTATTGCCCTTCTATTCCCTACCTATATTGCACCCACGTTTATCTATCGCACGCTACATACACTCAGGAATACGAGGGAGACATAATAATAGGGTGGTGTAGAGACTTAAACGTCTGAGCGCCAGCTGACGGTCGGATAGTGAAGCACTCCGTTTGCAGTATCTATACGTGTACCGCAACCTATCTACTAGTAAGTCTACGGAGTTAATATTCTTTCCTATATATATATATAGGAGACACACCACTCAACCCTTGTATATATACGCGAAAACTAAGATTTTCCTAAATTATTTTCTTAAATTATTTTTATTTTTATTTTCCTCATTTTACTAACGCTGTTGTGAAATATCAACTTGCGCAAATAAAACATTTTAAGAAAAGAAGAAAAAGCCTAACTTCGGAAATAGCAATGCCGAAAATAATCAATCCAACGACGATTAAACTCATATTTATTTCTTCTTTGATTTTCACTAAGCGGGTTTCGATAGCTAGCAAACTTGTGTAATGTGAGCTTCAGTAATAGTAAAGAAAACACTGCACAAAACTGTGAAAGTTAAACTTATTAAAATATATTCCGCACAAATAGAGCTAGCACGTACATATTAATATATATATTTATAACAAATAAATAACCAAACTAACGATTTAGAAGAATTAAGAATACAAAAGAAGTTACTTATTAGCGGAAAACTGAAAATAAAGTAAGTCAATTCTTTTTTAGTATATTCTATTCAAAATAAATATACCTTATCTATTATCTCTCTCTTTTCCCTTTTTCCCTCCTTTTTCCTTAATTAATGTTAGTTAATAACACGTACAGGTTAACTAACCCTGTACGTGTTACAATATATATATATATATATATATATATATATATATATATATATATAAATTTTTCTATATATAATCGAAATTGGAATCTTGAAAAAAATAAATAAAAAGATTAACTTTAAGTTTACAATTAAATTAAAGAAATAAAACGAATATAGTTCACCTATAATTGCTTTATATAATATTATACTTATTATATTTATTATTTTCAACTTAAAAATAAGTGAAATCTGCGAAACATGCAACAACGATTTTTATCGTTATCGCGCGTTTTATTACTCTAATCTTAAAATAAATTTTTGCACTTTTGGATTGTTTTGGAGTCAAATTCATTTGATGGTTAACTTCTTTTATTATTTGTCTATACTTTCTTTTTTTATCTCGTTCCTTGTGTGTTTTATTGTTAGATTTATTAGTTTCCATATCTATAATATTTTCAATTCCTGAAATCTTCAGTAATAATTTATTGCTGATGAAGTATAAACTATTCACTTTAATGGCACCACTTTACAAATCAAAGCGTACTAGAAACACAAATGTATTAAAAATCCAAACGCGCAAGTGAAATTAGAAAAAAAAGTTTCTACTAAGCGTATACCCGATTTTGTACGTTTCAATGAAAATTATTTAAAAAAAAACAAAGTTTCATAAAGAAAAAACAAGAAAATTAAATTGAAAATGTATTTATTAAAGATTTGGGAAGGTTATATCTTTGCTACGAAAGCTATGAAAATACTGTAGAGTATATTTTCACAGCTTAGCATCCAGTTCAGGTTGCTTGTTTCAATAGTTTTTTTACACAAGTTATATTGCAACGATTTAAAACTAACAGAAAAAAAACTTATGAACGGGTCAGCGCCTATGCCGATTCATGTGCACAGCAAATGTGTCGCTGTACACGATGCTCACACCTTTAAAGCGTTCTTTTACAAAGGTTTATTATTCGCTACAAATTTTCTTATGCTCATGAGTTTACATACAAAACTTAGAAATTTCCTTACATTGTAACTAATAATACGTCATTCTTGTCAACATTAAGAAAAGACAAGGAAATATAACTAGATTCAATATAGAAAGACTAATCATTTCCATTATTTTTCTACTTATAGCCAAAAAAGTAATAAATAATCTAAAGTGATTATTAGATGATAGTAGAGAAATCTAATTCAGATCTAGCGAGTATTACCTACACGAGGAAATCATGAGTAATACTGACTAGGATCTAGTCCGAATTAGGGATACGCCAACTAAATTTCTGCACGGGTACTGATTCTCTCCAAAATGAATACTGAGAAGTTCTTTTCGCCTAACTTTTTTCTAGAACCAGATATAAATAAGCAGTGACCTTTATTAATGCATTCAAAACCTTTCCAACTTCAACTGACACTACTTTAAATTTTATTCTTTGTTTTAAGTATAATACCAAAAAATACGTTCTAAAAAATAATTCATCTTGCGACACACTGTATGTAGCTTAATTAAGTATAAATATGTTACTTGTATGAATAAGAGAGCAGAATATTGTCCGAATGTCGTAACGTCTTAAAACTGAAAAATTGAACGTTTCTGTAATATTTATTTCAGATATATATCAGTACATCACTTGAGTAAACAAGTTGGCAAACTTAAAGTATTCATAAGTTTGATTAAATTTTACAGTATATGTGTATATATATATATATATATATATATATATATATATATATATAGAATTTATGAATATATTAATTATGGAATTTATTAATATAATTAATATATAGAATTATACCATACAGCTTTTGACAGATCCGTTCAGCTGAACTGATACCTAATAAATTTCTTTAAATCTAAATTAATGGAAGAACGCATTTGATGACTGATTTATATTTGAGGACAGTTATATAATGAACCACTGCGAAACAATTTCTGTGCCGAAAATCAGGGCTTTATTGAAACATAAAATTAGTATTGGTCTTGTCTCCGCTGGTCTCAATATTTAAGACAATATACTAAAACAATAACATTATAATACAAGTTTTATAATTATTTATAGCTTTTAATACCATCAAGGTTTTTATCGCCTTTCTGATGAAAGTGATTCTCGATTACTTGTATCCAGTTTCGAATAAAACTCGCTTATACAACATACTTTACGTATAATATGTATCTGAGTATGAATATGCACATCTGCTATATAATCTATGATATGTTGCATTAGGTATTTAAATCGCATGCTTTTTTAGTACAATGACTAATTCTCGTAACGGTGACTTAAATCTTTAATGATGAACACGTGCGTATTTTCATTAAGAAAAAATTTTTTGACGGTATTTATAGTTTATAATTTCATTCAATATAATGTAATACATAATTCTCGACGATTGAGCTGTCCTGAAAATAGGCAAGATAGAATATTGTGAAATGAAGTTTTTAATACTTAATATTTTTTTGCCAAGATAAAAACAACATCAAGACAATACACGAAAAATTAGTAAAAGGAAAAAAGTATTGTAAGACATAATAAAGACAAATTTTTATCATAAATATCTTATTGTAATCTGTCAAATCTTAAAATTGCATATAGCTTCGAAATTTTGAGCATCGGATGTATCGCTCAGAAACCTCTCTAGTGTCTATTTTATTAATTTAATTATAACCCTCATCAAACTAAGTATTATATCGGTTAGGAATTTACAACTGAAAAATTCATAAAATTATTTAAGCTGGGAACTTACGGTTAGGTATATACAAGTATGTTTGGAGCGTTTTTTTTCCAAAATGTGAGGCTCTATTATGAAAACGTGGTTACATATTCTATATTCCAAGTATCGTCCATCGGAAGCTATAGTTTTTTCTCATCCTTCTGGTAATTTATAAATTCCGGACGAAAAAAAGTTCTCGTCTTTCGAACCCAAGAACGTATCAAGACAAATTTTTGATTCCCTCTACTGAACTGAAGCGTATTCCCGTAAGTGCATTTTGCATTGTTCGAAACAAGTAGCAGGTAGATGGTGCCAAGTCTGGGCTATTAGGCTGGTGAGGCAGAATTTCGTAACGGTATTCTCCAAATAGTTTTTAACCGAAGCCACAACATTTGACTAAGCGTTATCTTGATGAAAAATGACGGACTCGTGTCTAGTCTCATATTCTAGCCGTTTATCCTGTAATGCTCGCTTCAAACGAATAAATTGGTCCGATATAATGGTTTTTTGATGGTTTGACTACTCGGAAGCAGTTCATAATATATGACACCCTGTTGATCCAACCATATGCAGAGCATGATCTTATATACGTCAATATTTCGTTTTGTCGAGGATTAGACGGGCTCGCCGGGCTGTATATAAGATTTTCTACGTTTAGGGTTATCATAATAAATCCATTTTCCATCACCAGTGACAGTACGATGCACAAATGATTTATTTTTCTACCGCTGCAGGAACATCGCAAAATCGCCGTTCGACGTCTCTTGGATTCGACTAGTATAGCTAGCAGTTTTCAACCTTTTGAACGAATTCCAATATTTTTAGGCGCAGGCAAACAACTTGTTACATGACGCCCCATGATGCAGCAAGTTCTTCTTGAATCTGACATGGATCCTCATCCAGAAAAGCGTCTAATTTCTAGTCTTTTAAACTTTTCGGCAATCCTTGTCTTGAACCTCAAGATCGCTACTTTTGAACCGTTTGAACCACTTGCGGTAGGTGGATTCACCAATACATTCCTCCCCATAAGTTTTTGAAAACAAAAGATAGGCCTCAGCCGCACTTTTCCTCGTATTAACAAAAAAGAATAGCACTTCCCGCAAATGACATTTCTTTGGCTGGAAACTTGAAATGATTTTGCTAGATAAAATAAACAATACGAAAGGAAATGCTCAAATATAACGTTGCAAAGTTGTGGACAGATACAGAACCTGCAAATATAATACATGAGGTCTGACATTTCTGCTAGGGATCCACTGGAGACGCCATCTTTTGACACACGCGGGAAACTTACTTGTTCACTCCCAATATGAAAATATCAACAGCTATTAAAAAGACATATTTATAAAGGTTCTTATAGAAATTTTCAATTTTGACGATGTCATTTACTCAATACAATTAAGTTCCTACAATTGACATCCACATGAAATTTGTGTTTTTTCTTGTTTTTTTGATTGAGAATTTGATAGTTGTTTTAATTAATTTCAGTAGAATTCAAAACATATTGTTGACCAAAAATTACAGGATCAGAAAAAAAATAACGTAGCAACAACATTTGACAACTTTATATACTACTTTACAAGTACGTGCAAAATTAAGCGCGCATTGTCACATCAACTAAAATGAAAAACAGATGGGATTACGTTTATATACGCCGAGTTGTCAGTCTGGCTCGATACTGATAGAACCTCTTTAAACTCGCCCACCTCCTTTATCCCCCGTGATCGGACGAAACTCGAGTTATACTACTTACACACATCGGCTGCTCGAACTCCCTCGCTCGAACAACGCTTTGATTTTCGCAATAATTGTTTCCCTTCGATTATTCGATTACGTCCATATATATTCCTATATATATTATATATATACAAATATATATACATATATACATATGTATGCACATATATGTCTAAAGCCGTTCGCGGTGCAGAGCTCCGTTAAATAGAAACTCTCTTACTCAATCCATCTTCCCGTTCTTCCTGCTCCCTCCACTTACACGGCAGCATCCACACCTCTCTGTTTCTCATATATATTCCGCGCATCGATCGTTCGAAACTCGCGCGAGAGCTTTACGCTCGCTGGGGAGTACTCTCTCTCTCTCTCTCTCTCTCTCTCTCTCTCTCTCTCTCTCTCTCTGTCTCTCTCCTTATATATATATATATATATATATATATATATATATATATATATATATATATAGACGAAAATGGTTTTGCGCCTTTTCAGATTGGCGGCCTGGATAACGAACGATTGGGTTCCGGTCTAATGAGGGAATTTCTGGTGAAGTACAGTAACACGTTAAAAAAGAGGCCTTGCACTTTTACATTTGCGCCCGAAACTAATTTAGAAATGAAAGACTTTGGTTATGCTACCACGTAGGAAATTGTTTACATATGTATATGTGTCACGACAGATAAAATTAATTTTTCCAGATTTTATAAATTATCTTTCAGATACAATAACTATTACAGCAAAATTTTCATATAGTATAAAGAGAGATTATTTCATCTATTTTCCAACGATCAACTTATAAAATTCATATATGTTTAATTGAATAAGAATTGAAATACTTCAGTAATCGGATCAAGAGTATAAATTTAAATTGAAAACATATAGATATAAGAGTTGAAGAGGAGAAAACGTAACCGATTATCTTTAGAATTCATTAAAGCCCTGTCTAGTGTGGCTAAAATTATTAAACAAGTTTGACGGCAAATAGGGATATATATACTTGTACATCGTAAACTGGAACAACCTCAAAACCTCTGTTTAAAAGGTAAAAAATCGTACATTGTTTTAACGACTGAAGCGTGAAAAATTTCACGGAAGAATTTGGCATTATTGGGGGCAGCAATTGAAGCAAATACACGTGTATTACGTATATATGTATAAATTATGTAAACGAGACGACTGTTAGTAACGGTTCTTTTGACAGAAATATTGTCGTTGACTAAGACTAATCTTATCCCTCGTCTCTCGTCTAGACATTATTCGTTCGTCGAGATTGACGCGGTGCGGCATAAATACAAAAAATGATCGAATCTGACGATATTGCGATGTGACAACCCATCCTTATCCACTTCCTTCCCCGAGATCGAAGAAGGCCAACGAATTCTATTTGTCGCCTCCCGCGAAAAGCTGAGGCTCGAACCGATGCGCCCCCAATTTCCTGGGAAATACGGCATCTCTCTCCCCCTCTCTCTCTCTCTCTCTTCTCTCTCTCTCTCTTTCTCTCTCTCTCTCTATTTCTATATATATATAGTATCAGTTCGAAGTGGCATTTTATTCCTAATTTGCCTATAACTCATACTTTATTATAGATAATTTTTATATTTATATTTGTGTAACGGCATTTCACAGAATTGACCATATTTATGGATCTGATAATTTCATGGTTTAAAACAAAAAATATTGCTGCCGCTTTTTCAACATAAAAGAAAAAAGTAAACGATGATTGTTCCAGATGTGAAAATCAAGTCGATCTATATATAGGAAGGCCATTATTTTTTTGCGTCTAGAAAAAAAACTAAATACGTATGAACAATAGTTACAAATGGTTTCATAGAATTATACAAGATATTAACCGTGGAAACTATTAACCAGCTGTAATACCTGTTTATCTTGTACCTTGGTAATGACTAATTCTAAAATGATAGTGTTCTTAATTAGTTTATTTATTTTATATTTGACACTATCAGTCATTTTATTGTCTATATGTACTGTATCTATATATATCTGTATATATAGAAAAAAATATTGGAAAAAATTGGAAATGAGGGTCCTTCACGTATTCTTGACAAAAGTACAACATATTATATAGGAGTATACTAATTAGAGTTTTCTCTTAAAGAAACTGGTATCAATAAAAAAATGTATAATTATTTTCTTATATAATTGTCAATAATTTTCTGTCCTTATTTAAGGTTTTTACACCGAAAAACTTCTACGAATCAAATCAAAATCTCGAGATTTTTGTTATTATCTGTCAGACATGTCATTCACAACTTCTAAATATGAATAAAATCAAAGCAATTTCTATTCATAGTTTTTAATATAAAAATTACTCTAAAAAGAATTTGCTAGAAATTACATAAAATAATAAGTAAAATATTTAAAATGTATAAATGCACAATATCAACTATTTAACTTTAAAATAAACTGGAAATCCTTTGAACATACGAATGGGTATTAACATAGTTACTATTTATACACTTATAAATTTAAAATATTCCCCTTATTATTTTTATGAATTTCTGGCAAAATTACTTTTAAAATAATGTTTATACTAAAATATATAACTAGAATTTACTCTGATTGAATTCAAATTGATGATGAATAGTAATGACTTGTAACTTACATGTGTAACTAATCATTAGTACATCTGCCTTATCACGTTTATATGTGCTCATTTCAATACATGGTCATGCCAATATGTTGATTATTTCTGAAACTATCTATAAAACTATATTATCAAAAAAGTAAATAATACAGTTTGAAAGTACAAATATTAAAACAGATAGCTATGATTTAAAAAAAAAATAAACCAATAAAGTTAATCTCATTATACGAATAATTAATTATATAAAAGTACATTGTTTAGTTATAAATACAAGAAAGGCATTATTTTACGAGTATGAAGTTCGTAGCTGAAGAGCGAAGGTGGACAACGCACGAGTTTTAGGTAATTTCAGAATGATATAATAAGTTGCTGCATTGCCCACTATCAACATGGACCAATCGCCCTATGAGAAAGGATGGATTATGAGCTACATATCTCTGCTCAAAATATATACCAATTTAATTTTTCTTATAGAGAATAATTTGTCTTATTTGTTGCTTCCTAATTTCAAAAAAGTACCATTTGTAATCATTTGTAAACATATGTAACTAGATGATTCTTATAAATGAATTCATCTTCGTATTTTTTTTATTCAACCAAATCGTTACAGAGCTCATAGATAGTTTGAAGCTGCCTAAAATGGAAATACATACCTTTATAGCTGCAATGAGAACGGATAACAGAGGTTATTAATAAATGAATTACGAATTTTGTGTTTTTATTTTTTACAAATATAATAGTTGTTTATTACACCGTATTTATATAATATGCACGTAATAAATTATACATTAATCAGTTATGAAATTATGCGCTTTATTTGCCCTCCCCATATAGAATAAATTATATGTTATTGTTATTATTATTATTTCTGATCGCAGTGAAAACTCTAAACAGAACAGACGTCAATCGAAAACTAATAACTATGTAATAATATACATGATGCATATATATATATATATATATATATATATATATATATATATATACGCTATGGATCGTAATTATAAATTCGTCGTGGAAAAAGGAGGGGTAGGGGCTGAGCATCGGTAAGAAGGAAAAATATCTTTAAAATAAAATTACGGGGAGCCATCGCGATATATATATATATATATATATATATATATATATATATATATATAATACGCACGGGTAATGCGATCCTGGAGCTTCGGGTCTCCGCCGCTCGGCGCCACAGAGCAAAGAATATGAATAACCAATAAATTCGTCAATCTCGCTAGATATTTTTTGTTGTTCTTGTTGGTTGCTTCTTATATATTATATATATATATATATAGATTCTTTATTTTTTCCCTCTCTCTCTCCTTTCTTATAACGTCGTATTATTATTTTTTTTTCTTAAAACTATACGGTTTCCTTTTATTATTATTAATATTTTTTTTACAGAAATCTTCGCTCAACTCGCGCTTACATCGTAATATTTATATATATACGTATAATTGTGAGAACATGTACACGCTCGAAAAGAGTGTCTCTTCACTTTCTTCCTGATTTTTTCCTTTGTCTCTCTGTTTTATTGTTAGTTAGTTTTTTTTTCTCCTCGCCGTCGTTATAAATGTCAATCTACAGAACCGTCTCCTCAAATCTCAAAGGGACAATGACCGCATTGAATCGCCGCATCGTTACATCCATTATTTGAATTGCGTTCATTTTTGCCACCCATCTTCTCTTTATTACAAACTTATAAAAATGACACAATTGCGTATATAGGCGACATGTGTTGATGGAAAATTTAATTGTTACATACCGAGCGAGGGAAAACAATTGACTTCCTTTGCGAACGGAAAGAATTTATCGAAAGTTCTCATATAATGTAAATTTAGTTCTGAAACATAATATATAATAAGTGTATTTATCGATGCGGTGATACAGCGTGGCTTCGCCCACAACCCCTCTTTTCATTACGTAATTATTAGCTCTTTATATTTACTTTGATTTTGTTTTTATTTTTTTCATTAAATGTCTGCAATTCTAAATTACACATTTGTACATCTTTAACGCTACACCCCCGCCGTCTCTCGCTTTCACTTACAGAATAAATACGAGAACTATTTATATATATAAGTATAGCGCCTGAGCAAATTTTCTATTTTATACACATAATAGTAATTGTCAGTCCGTCACAGATCAGGTCCGTGAGTGTCGTTTTCATCGGCAATCTTTTAAAGATATTTGCTTGCTCGGCGCTTTTTTTTCTTTCGATCGGTTCACCCTTGGTTTTTTCATACATTACACGCGCATACAGACACACATAGGCACGCACACACACACATGTGCAAAGACTTCACCGTACAGTCGAACAAAATAATTAAATCAGCCTTCGCTTTTTTTCTTTTTTCCTCGAACGTGAAAAAGAACTCCGCGCTCTGTGCTCTTTTCTCTTTATGTGTGTGCGTGTGTGTGTATGTATGTGTTAGTGGGTGGTTGTTGTTTTTTAATTTATTAATGTACATACATAAGTTTACTTGCGATTCCTAAATACAGGCTTATACATACGTAAATCCATACATTTCATATCACACGTACGTGCACACATACATGTACAATACAATCCTCGTAAATTTTTCTTTTTTTGCTTTTTAATTTTTTTTAAATGCTTTCGACCTGTACACGGCGTGTTTAACATACTACATATATATATATATATATATATATATATATATATATATATATATATATAATTTCACGCGTAGAAGGAAAAATGTCGCAGCGCCCTTCAGGATTTCTCTCTCTTTCATGCTTCATGCCGTTATATGCGGTATATGTGTACATGCGCGCGCGCTTGGAAAGCCCGCGAGGCCACCGATTTTTCCGATAAGGCGCTTCGAACAGGCGACCCCTTGGTCCCGCCCCCCTCCTGACTGCGTTCTCCTATTTTTTTCTCTCTCCGAGAGGTGGTAGGGTGCTTGGAAAAGTTGGCGGACACGATATTGCACATTTTTTGCTTTTCGTCTTTGTATTTATGGGGAGCTTTTATTTTCTTCTTTTTTTTTTGTCTAAGTTCTCGTCCATTTGAACGTTATAACCCATTATTATTTTTCCAACGCCGTGGGTGAGAATTTTACAAGGAGGCCAATGAATAATTGTTGCGTTTCACGAAGATTTTACGAATTCGTTCGAGAACTGTAAAATAAGCGATTCAGGCATAGGTATAGGCTTGTTTGTATATTTTTTCGGATTTTCTTTGCCTTGATTTTATTTTTAGAATATTTTTTTTTCAATAAATCGCGTTTACTTGAAAAATTTAAATAAAACGCGCAGCCTACCGTTATTCATCAATATCCGGATGGTTTTTTATTGGAAAGTTGACCTTGGCACCTATCGCCGTTATCGAAAGCACTTTGTTAATGTAACAAAATTTGTCGCAATCAGAACACAACTGAGTCGCAACGGGACGAAGCGAACTGCAGACGAAACCTCGCGCACACGTCAGATTTTCTGCTCGTAAGCTCGACACGATCGTGTATACAAGAAAACGTGTGATCCAAACTTCCGTGCCGTACATTATTATTATGTGCTAGGGCGCGATAAATCAAATATATATATATATATATATATATATATATATATATATATATATATATAGAAAATCGTTCGAAGGAAAAAATAAAATAAAAGATGATAATCATCGTCCTGTGACCTTGCCAACACGCGTCTTACACATACACACATACACGGACTGACATAAAAGAGCGCATAATTATCATGAGGCGCCCGACACTTTTCCTTAACGTGAGCTTCATGCACATATAAATAAAGTTTCGCATTAGCCCCTCCCCCCAATCTCCTCTCAAGCCCCACACTTTGTCGCAGTATATAATTTTATAATTATACCTCTATATCGTTAAAGTCTCGATTATAGAAATACTCGTTTTTATCACACGCTTTGAATTCTCGGGGTTGTAAGCCGTACTTGCGACTGGCTCCTTTTTTACCCTCTGCCCTCTCACTCTGCATCACTTCGCGAGGTAGATAAAAGACAACAACAGAAAAAAAAACAACAAAATTTCTCGTCGAGGCCTATCAAGAACGTCGCGCACCAGACTGCATTCGAAGCGCAAGCATCGATTTTCTATGAGCCGATAACTGACAATATATATATATATATATATATATATATATATATATATATATATATATATATATATAATAATAAAGATAGAGTCCTATACACGCGCATGTATGAAGATTTTGACTTCCGAATTTTCCGCTGTATAAACAAACTGAAAGAATTTTTTTTAAAGATTTTTAATATATATATATATATATATATATATATATATATATATATAAAGTTACATACTGCTTAAATAAGTATAAATATAAGCTAGTTCTTAGGGTGAATTTTGGTATTTACCGTTCTGAGACGATTAATATGTCAATGATTTAATTGCGCATTTATAAAATTTAGCTTTTGCTGACAAGTAATGACAGGAAAATTTTTAAACAAGAGAAGCAGCGTTATTGCGACGATGGTTTAGGCAACCGAAAATTTTACGACGACGTTAGCATATTTAGTTATAAACTTGTTAAAAGAAATAATGGTTAATAGTTTAACTACCTCGGAAAATACATCACGTAAAATACATTACGTAATCATACCGGAATGTCATATGATAGAAGTCAATTTTCCGAAAACTTTAATGAAAAAAATCACACAAACTTTTCGGAATGGACTTTGAATCACGCGACAATACGCCGCAGTATAAACAATCCTAAAGATATATATATATATATATATATATATATATATATATATATATATATATATATATCGCATTATCGCTTCCGACGAAGAGCACAAGCAATATCTATATGCGTGTCTGTACATATGGGTCTATGTGTCACATGTATGAACATAGTGTAATGGGAGAAAAGCGACGCCTACGTACACACCCTTAGACGTTCTATATAAACAGGCGCGAGTCCCGACGGAAAATTTTCCAACGTTTGATATTGTGTATCTTTTTCGAAAGTGCCATATCTGACGCGTCGCCCGTGGCTAGGCGCGCCGATACGTAGCTATGTGATATGTGTTGATATGCAAATGAAAATTTTCCCTCTCGATGCGCACGTCGGCTGAAATGCTATTTCATAATATTGTATATCTTCGACCCCGAGTCCACACTCAGCCCCACGATCCTTGCGGAGACCGATCAATCCCCGACAACAAATTTTGCAGCCACCTATTGACTATTCAGAAGGAAAATATGTAATTGTGCATTTATCTATATATATATATATATATATATATATATATATATATATATATATATATATATATAATATGCATTTTCAGAACTTGTAAATTATTTGTTTTATAAGAAACAACTTCAATATATATGTTTTAACAAAATAGAACTTGTAACGCGTTAAATAAAAATATTCATGCGGGAAATTAAGAAAGCATTTCGCTTAATACCAGCAATCCCGTACACAAACTAATTCCCCCGCCTGTGATCATCGAATCGATTATTTTTACGGCACTCGTTCCTCCCGAATTCCCTGTAATAGTGCGGCGTGAACCCTAAAAGCGGCGTTCCCGCGATAAACCAAAGCGCACCAGCCCCGCGCTCTTTCGGAAAATCGAGCCTTTGTCCGGTGCATATGGAACTTCGCACCCCCCCCCCCCGTCACACGTACAGCGAGGCGCGCGACTCACTTTTTTTCCTCGCGCGCGGCCGTTCTCGATCGCTTTTTTACCGCGCGTTTCGCGGAACACGGAATAGAAACGAAACTAAAAGCAAAAACAACGGGGAGCAGAAAGCAAAACGGAACAAAACGAAACAAAACCGAAAAAACTACCTATCCAAGAAATTTTTTCGCCGCAACGCTCTGTAACGGCGCGGCTTCAGCACGAAGTTATTCGTGCTCGAACGCGCGCCGGCGCGCGATATTATCGCGATCGACGCCTCCTTGCGCTCGAACGCGCGTTCATGTGCATTTTTCCCGCCTGAATTCGGCGCGACGCGTATATACACGAGTCAGCGTAGGGCGGCGTTGAGAGGCGAAACAATGGAGAAGAGCAAATTTCGCTATAACGAGCAGCGCGCGATAATTCTCGATAGGCGGTGCCTACCCTTCGAGCCGGTGGGAGAGGGGTCGAAGGAAAACTAATACGCGGGATTACAAATGATTCGCAATACTACTACACTTCTGTTTATGTTTTGTGTGTGTGTGTGTGTGTGTGTGTGTGTGTGTGTGTGTTTTAGTATACACGTATTAGTGAATCCGGCTAAAGCGCGAATCGCGAGGTCGTCACGTCCTATCCTTTGTTCCTCGAGAGAAAGACGCCGGAGAAACTCGTTATCCCCGCGTTTTACGCCGGGCTTGACAATCGAGCAGGCAAAGAATTGCTTTTTTTTTCTTCCACTTTCAGGATAGCAAGAAAGTCGGAGTAAGGCGGAACGCGCAATTAACTCTTCCTAGAGGGAAAAAAATTCAACGCCTCCGACCACAAAACTCCCAAGGGCTACTGTAATATATATATATATATATATATATATATATATATATATATATAAATATCAAGTTTCCGTTATTAAATAATTGCGTTAGGCAAGGGAAATATAAATGTTACTTCCTTTGTCTTTATATCTCTATCTCTCCTCCCTCTCTCTTCTCTCTCTCTCTCTTTCTCTCTCTCCTCTCTCTCTCTCTCTCTCTCTCTCTCTCTCTGTTTCTCTTTCTCAGTATCCCTCGCTTTCCTTGAGAATTAAATTGCAACACGTAAAGTGAAATGAAAATAAGTACGACAGAACGCAATATAAATTAAACGAAATGAAACGAAATTCAATGAAAATATATATAATCTATCAAATTTCTCGGTGCACTTTGGCGAAGCCGTGCGAACATGCTGCGCCAGCTGAATGATATATTTTTAAAATGCAGAATCAAATCGTCGACGAGTTGTCTGCTTTATTAAACCGCGCTCGAAATAACGAGGAGAGAAAACGTTTAAATATAGTGGAGTACACGGGCGCCGAATTGAAGCAAGCATTTTAATATATTTATATTATATTATATATATATATATATATATATATATATATATATATATATATATATATGGATATATATATTCACTCATGTCATAAATCAAAAGGTGGTTTTATATATATATATATATATATATATATATATATATCTGGAAAACAAAGGATAGCATTCCCCTCGATAACCAGGCTGATATAGGAAATTTATTTTATTGGATATAATATAAAGTCAAATTCAGATTAACGTCACGCACATACAAGCGGACAGCGTACTGATGCGGCTCGTATCTAAATAGAAACGAATGACTTTTGATATGCATCCGAATTAACGAACGCTTCCTGTCGCTGAAAAAATGGATTTCACCAAGTGAAACTTTGATGTTTAATGTCGAAGCTCGTTGATGTCAATTTTCGGCCCGTTAAATATATAAAACCGATGAAAAAACTTAAATGTAGAAAGAAAATAAGTAGTATTGTCACCTTAAAGCTTTAATCGCGTTGAAAACAACTTTTATCAAGCCCGATCCATCATAAATATCCAATTTTTTCCCTGCACTATATGCAAGCATCGAAGAGAGACAGAATGTACAATGACTGCCATTTGGAATTTAAGTTTTCCTCAGAGGTCGCATTAAATTTCCATGGAAATTTGAACATTCTTTATTCGTAACAAAATTATTAAAATAGAATTATGAACGCTGACAAAAATAGAGTCGCACTTATTGAGCGATAATTCAATCTCTGGGATTTAGGTCTAGCCCGTCTTCCCTACCTCATGTGTTTCCGTGAAAACGCCCGCGAAAGCTCTCGTGATGTTTACCGCAACTTGCAGTACTAATGCACTGTGACTAAGACAGTTCTCAGACTTGTTTTTGTCTTTCACGGATCGATGGATATCGATTGAAGACCAACCTCAGTTGGTCGGCCGCCCCTCAACTTCGGGAGGCCAAGTGGGCAAAGTTGAAAATAATCAATGCCCTTGTTGGTGAAGTTCGGCGCCCGCCTATTGATCAATATTTCAAAATATCTGAAATTCGACATTAATGAATAATGGAGAGGATTTTCAATATAACAAGAAACGAACGAGCAGTTACTTTCGGTTTAATTTTTCAACTTGAGTATGAGAACATGGATAAGCTACTCTAATGCTTGGATTAAATATTCCATATTCTGTCCTCGTCAGTAATTTCTCGGTCAGTTCTATTTTTCGCTTCTAGGTGAAGACATGCATTTTTTGAACGCGATATTGAAAAAACTATTCGCTTATTATAAGTGAAATTTGAGATTTTGAATAAGTAAAGATAAGCTTTCAACAGATAGCTATTCAATTATTCAATTTTAGAAAACAGGGCTGAGACTTTGGCTCGAACATTACGGTTTTGCATAGATTCAAAACGTTAGGAATCTTTCGAGGCGCAGAAGGTGCCGAAGCTGATCAAACGATGAAAACTCTTCAGTCGTTTACATTCCTCAAACACTGACCAGACAGAGTGCCAAATTTTTGCACATATAGAGATGTCGCATTTACACACTGTTCAATCTGTTCGAATAACTCTAACGGTTCGAGTCGAACATCTCGAACTATACGAATTCCTCGAGCGTAAAAATGTTCTGACGCAAGCGAAGCGCAGATGACGAAACAAAAATTGCCGGAAACGCTGTATAGAATCGCGACAAAACAGAATGAATGTAAAAACGGGCTCGAACAATGAAATGTTATAATGAAATCGTCGGTACTCTCGAAAATATCCGTCGGCAAAAATTTTTCAACTTTGCCGCCATAGAAGTAACGAATTATGGTCTGTTCTATCCGTCGTTTCGTGCTTTAAATCAAATATTATAAATATGAATCCCGTGACAGTAAGGCAAAATGAAGAGGGGAAAGGAGGCGCTCGCGTGAAAGCTTCTCCCATTTGTCATGAGCCGCCTACGCGGATATTCCCGAGACGTCGTTACGTAAGTATAAGTGCGAATTGTCAAAAGCTCGCGCAAGGGCATTCATTCGTACATGACAATGTCAGCGCTATAGATTATATATATGTGTGTGTGTGTGTGTGTGTGTGTGTGTGTGGGTGTATTCATTCGCGACAAAGTTGCGATGCTAGATCGCAGCTCTTATCTCTTGATGGTCGGTATTACGAGACGATTCGTGAACCTTATCATTATCATAATCGAGCATGGAATGAATGATAAACGCAATTTGAGCCATTTTTCTCTTGGAAAAGAAGAGGATCTTCGAACAAATGAGGGTATATGCGATTTATCGCCCAAGAAATTCTCGTGTCAATTCTGATTATTTCTTTTTATTAATATAATTATTATTTCACGTTTGATTAGCTAAAGAATATCTTCAAATTTCTTGAAAAAAAACTGTACAGGAATTACGTATGCTAGAGAGTAAGCATTTATAAAGAAAATTACAGATTAATTTAGTATAGCTTAAGAATAAAATATAAAATATTTATAAATAATACAAGCGATAAATATTCATAGCATTTTTAATATGATCGAGGTATTAATTTTATTTACGTACTTTAATTCAAGGTATGTTATAAACACGATCAAGAAGCGAATAAAACTATTATAATAGTAGGGAAAGTATGAAAATTCAGTAATCATATTAATTATTACAGTATCAAATAAAATTGTGAAGAAAAAATGATTGCTGATGTATTTGAGAAGCATTTATTTCGCAGTATTGATTATTGAGTACAATAAACTTCTTGAAATCTACGTAAAAGCCCACTCTGCCATTCTTTTATATAGCTCCGCTGTACACTACACTTTTTTTTGTACAAACTAAAAGCTTCGTACATTTTCCTTAATTTTACACGGTATCCCGATTCCTTTATAATCGCCCGGCCGTATAATAAACCGTATAATCCAGGTGCCTGGCTTCGCGAGAGGATCGCGATAAAAGGACCCACACAAAAAAGTATTATTAGTTATGTTGTAATTGGCGAGCCAGCCGCAGCTGCGAGCCTTCGATTATATTAAGGGAGCCCATTCCCGAGTTCGTCAAGCACGTTCTATATATATATATATATATATATATATATATATATATATATATATATATAGGGGACAATCCCCCGAGCGGTACCGCGACCTCGGATAATAGCAATGGTGTACAAACATATATATATATATATATATATATATATATATATATATATATATATCTACAGTGGCACGCTTATAATATGCGTTCGCGTCGCGTCGCGGTCGTCCGAGCGCGAGCGTGCACGACGAGCGGATCGATGCCGCGATGCGAGACGCGGATGATTAATGTATCGTGCGTGTAGCGCGTGCCGCGTCGGTCCATGATGATGATGCCTAGTCTATGCGGGGGTAAGAGAGAAAGAGAGAGAGGGGGGGGATGGCCGCTCCGTGGGGAGAGCTCGCACGCGCAGCCCGTGGGCTTTTGTGATATTGTGAGCGACCGCAATCTCTCTGCGCGCGTGCGCATCCTCGTGACGTCTTTCGGAGATCGAGGCTCGCGCACAGCTTTCGCCCCGCAAGAAAAAGCCTGCATCGCTCCGTTCGTCGCTCCCTTATTTCGTACTTTTTGTCCCCTCTCAAGCCCCGCGCCGCTTTATTTTCATAGACCCGCTATAGCGAAGAACCAAAATCTTTGTTATCGAGATGAGTAATGATGGCTGGAGCGTTGATCTCGGAAAAAAGGTGCAGGCGCGTGCGAGCTATTGAATTCTATATATATATATATATATATATATATATATATATATATATATATATATATATACATACTATACATACATACTAAAGTCGTTTATACGAGTCGCGCGCGCAAACCCCATTTTCGAGAAAAATGTTGACCGCAGATGTATAATACGAATACGAAAAATATGTGTGTTTTTATACCGTTTCCTCATTGTAATTGGGTATGTTTATTATACGAGATTTATAGAACCCTGTGTGTGTGTGTGTGTTTTTCATATTCTAAACTTTTTCATGTTTTTATCGATAATAATGTGAAACAAGTATCTAATCAAATATTGTCTCACTAAGCTTCATGAAATTCTATCAAAATATCTCATGTTATAATTGAGTCTCAATAGGGTCAAATAGTTTTTAATTTTTATTTGATACACTATTCCAATCGCCTCTTGGGTCGCAACAGTGGACTTAAAAATTTGCATAGCTATATAGATGACACAAAATTAAATCAAGTAAAGTACCTATAATACTTGGACGCATTCATAAATATAATGTTTTAGAATACTATTTTTTAATACAAACTTCAGATATTCAAAAAAAAAAGAATTATTCGAATGAAAACTTCCAGAAAAGACGTGAGAATAATTTTTTTAAACGTCTCGTACGTCGTAGTATTCTCGGACGGGATTTCCGTTGTTTCCTTAAACTCGGACATTGTCGCATCCGATACTCTGACGAACGTATTAGCCTGTCGAGAAATTTAAGTGCAAAATTTAGATTCTAAAAACGCATTTTTGAACACAGTCGCGGAGTACGGAGCATAAAGCAAAAAAAATGAACAATAAATGACGACGAGCCGAAAAAGTTCAAAGAAGAAAAGAAAGCAGTTGAATAGATGCTTTGAAATAGCCATAAATTGCTTGAATATAAATATAAATATATATATATATATATATATATATATATATATATATATATATATATATATATGCGCAAGCGGCGAAAACTCCGAAATCCCTGATGTACGACCTCAACGCGGTGCGAATATTCCTATCACAGCTCCCAAAAAATCGAGAGGGTCGAGCGGGCCGTCTTTTCAACGCGAGTCCATCCCTTCTCTGACGACAGATACAATGATCCCTAAGCACGAAAAACACGTACGGAACGCATCCATTAGCGAAGAATCGCGCAGAAATTTTCCTCGCTCTTAACTCCCCCGTTAAATCTCCCACTTTCTTCACCCTGGCCCGCCCGTGACTTCCTGCAAATCCTCGTCCCTCAGTCGGTATTCCCCCTTGTGTGCATGTGAATTAAGAAACGCGAGACGACGGAAGGAAAACATGCCTCCCCGGCGCATGAACACGCGCGCACGAGTGTGCGAACTGTCGCTCACGCACTCGCTCACTTATCCGCGCGCACGCTCGGATATCGATCCGCCAAGAAGAAGAAAAAAAGAATATATAAGTATATGTAGAGCCTTCGCTGTTCCCGCGCGGACGTGGCCCATTGACGAAGTGCCTCATTCTCTATCCCCTCCCCCGCCCATCGTTCCAGCCAAATGACCCGCCTGTTACCCCGTACGCGCTAATACATATACCGCGAAAATATCGATATTCCGATATCGCAATTGCGCCGCGTACCGTAGCTGTTTTTGACGGCGAAAAGAAAAAAATAATAATAAAAATAATAATAATACGAATGAAAAATAAAAAAGAAAGAAACTGGCGCGCGCATACGTGTCGCGACAGCGCGAACGACGCGCACTAATCACCCACGGGGCTGTACGAGTATCAAGCGAGACGAATTGATAAGGAAGAGGGGTGAGGAGATTGGAAGAATGAGAAGGCCGTTAAATGGTATGCGCGTATATAAAGTGTGTACTGCTCGACCTCGCAAAGTAACTCAAATACGATTGTTCGGACTAGCGGATCGGTAATGAGCAGGGAAAGTCGTATTCAATGGTTGTTGAATGCACTTTGCAAAGTTGCAAATAGTTGTTCCACTACGTGCCGGTGTTCATCGGCCCATTAGCAACAGCTCACGATCGAGGGGTATGGAGATTGACGTACGTTGTGGTTGATCACACATTCACCGGTGCTCTCGTAAAATTAACTTTAAATAAGCAGCCAAGCCTTTTTCTGCCGCAAAGGAGTTTGAGAGAAATAGAGGAATCTTGCACGTGTAGAAAAATTCGCGAACCGTCTTGCTGGAAGTAGTAACCCAAACTTGAGTCGGACCATACAAACGATCCAGAGGGGTCAGCTCGAGCGCGCCTCGATTTATGTGGTGGAACAATGTATAACATGTCACAAACACTCACATAAACATATGTGTATATAAAAATAAATTTGCAATCAATAATCGTGTGGTCTAAACTATATTGCTATTTTATAGCTTTACCAATACAAATAGATGCGTACAACATATTCCCGTTCACTCGCACCACAATGTGTTTCCTTTTTTTGCCAGCACATTTTGGCTTCTAAATCGAATACCTCACGAACGCGCCGAGCATCGTTGGATTTTGCCCACGTATATTACATATATAATTTAGGCGCACCCGCCCAAATCCCCGCCGGGCTTAAACCTCCCTCACCCTCCCAACCTCCTTTCCCCCAATCGCAACTCAATACGCGCTCGAGCGCCCCTATAGCAAAATATATACGCAGGAGCTGGCGATATTATTGTACGTATATATATATATATATATATATATATATATATATATATATATATGCAAACACGCGGTGGTTTCGCAATGCACGACGACAATACATATACACCTCCTCTCTCACCCCCCTTACATTCTCTATCTCTCCCTCCCTCCCTCCCTCTCTCACTCTCTCTCTCTCATCTCTCTCTCTCTCTCTCTCTCTCTCTCTCTCTCTCTCTCTTCTTATCCGATTGTTCCTCTCACGATTCGACGTTGCTATACAGCCTCCAGTGCACTTGGAATATATATATATATATATATATATATATATATATATATATATATACACCCTGAATGTGTACGTACTCGGGGCTGTAACAATGCGCGGCCTCGCAATCGGATGGCTGTGCACAGTGAAACGGGGGTTATATAATATGCAGCGCAGCGTACGATAGCCTCCGCCCCCGCGCGAACGACACGTGTGCTCCGATAAATGTTTAGATGTATATGTGCACTTCGGATAAATATTTTTTCTCCACGATTATGCGTCCTGCGCGTATGCCCAAGCCTGCTTCAAGCCCATTAAGTTCTGAAGGGATGAGTTTCGTGTTTACGAGTTTTTTTCTGAATCTGTTGAAATTCTTTGCAAATCGTCAATCACAAAGACAATGTTTCTTTACTTATTTTTTGAAAAAAAGTAGTTTATGCACTGGTTAACGTGTTCTGTAGTCGTGAAACATTGTATATACCGGATGTAAATCACCGGATGTATTGTCTGTTTACTTAATAGTGAAAATAACGCCTTTTGTAATCTCAAAATGGCGGTATTCAAAATAGCGCTTAAAAATTCAAAATTGAATGCGGAATAATATTTTTAGAATATAAATTTAATTTTCGTATCGATTGAAATAAAAATTTTTGTACAAAGTACATTGAATAGTATAAGATTAAAATTTTGGATTAGTTATTGGGAACTTTGGAAATCTGTAGTCTCAGATTCGTGGTCGGACACTTAAAATCCTCCATCCTACATAATAACGTCCAACCTAATTATACTGCAGCTCTGTATTATAACTAAAATATCATTGAAATGTTTTTGTTTTGCCTTGTTTATTGTTATTGACGGAAAAAATTGTTTTTACGGACTGTTTTTCGACGATAAAATCGAATTTTACAAAATTGTGTGAAAAAATCAACGATAGCAAATAAAACCTTTGCCATGCGAGGTCGGAGTTAAAAAGCGCATATATTATCAATCCGTGATTTATAACTAAAATCTAGATTCTTGTTCGTATTTCAAGAAGAATGAAGCCTAATGTACGTTTTGGAAATTCAACGCCATTAAGTTATATTCTATTGTATGAATTCGTTTTTATTCTTTGATAATAAGTGGATATTAAAAGAAAGTCGTCGAATATATCTTTCATACTATGAAAGACATATATCAGACATGTAAACGTAGTAGCGATAATTCTCATACGTTCACAGATAATATTTATAATTTTGTTTTACGGTCATATGATGAAAATTACTAGTCGGATCGTCAAATACCAGATAAATATATAGCGATCTTAAAAATCATATTAAGTGAGATTAATGCGAGAATAAAGAAAGCATAACATTAATGCTAATAGCAACTGACTCAATAAATCACGACGAGTAGGAATACGTTTGTAATTGAGATATATATGCACGTAGAGTTCGTTCATGATGAAACGGTAGATATTAATAACTGGGTTTGTTTAAAAAAGGAAAAATTTAATGGAAGATAAAAGGAATAGAAAAACTCAGGCGTACTTATTTTTCATAACTGTAACGAAATTCTTGAAATAAAGGTCCTCTATATTTGAATCGTGCGTGTTCATTAATAATGATAATAATAATATTCACAGTATTTAATTTTGCTGGATTTTCATTTCATTCTTAATTATGGCGATAACGTATTCGCCCATAGATTTATCATTCATAGATATTTCACGCGCTCAATAAAGAAACGGTCCATAAATTTTTTGAAAAAGACCTATCCAAGTTAGGCAAGCAATGCGAGTTGTCGTAAACTTCTGATAATTCGTTATTCGAATTTTCCAGAATCGGGAGCAAAAAGAAATCTGTATTTAAAAGCCAAAAAGAACGACCGAACGTGTCAAATGTTGTATACACAATGAAAGGAACTTCGTTCCATATCGTAACCGGGAAAAAAGCAACAACAACCAAAACAACAACAAAAAAGAGAGAAGAGAAAGGCGCGATATGAAAAAAAAAATAATAGTCCATATACGCGAACGAATCGTGAGTAAATCCCGTGCGATGAGTCGATACAAAAAGAAAAATATCTAAACGCGCAACGAGTAAAGATACAGTTTTTCGATCGGTATACCTCGAACGCCTTGTTTGGCCTAGCGACAAATACTTGCACATCATCGACCCCGACCTCCGAGAGGCTAAATATCCATGCATATATATATATATATATATATATATATATATATATATATATATAGAAACATATAGACACAGAGAGGGAACAAGGGTGAAGTAAAACGGCGGTCCGTCGAATCGAGCAAACGCGTATATGAAGCCCCAGCTGTCGGCATTGTAAGGAGAGCGATAAGGGATGCAGGAGGGGAATGAAAGTGATCAAAGAGACTGTAGTTAAGGGGGAGGGGAAGTAAAGGAGCAGGAGAAAAGAGCGACCAAAAAACTGTACGCGAACGAGTTCGGCGGCCGGGGCCCCTTCACGTGAACTGCGAGGTGGGATAACTTTTTTGGATGCGTGAATACAACAGGCAGCTTCCTCTTCCCCCTCCTCTCTCTCTCTCTCTCTCTCTCTCTCTCTCTCTCTCTCTCTCTCTCTCTTTATGTCTGTCTCTCACTCTCTCAACCCTTTATCTCGGCCGTGAGTCGCGTCGGCAAATCCGTCTCGCCCGCGCCGAGCCTTTGAGATGCAAATGTATATAATGCTTGCCTGCCCGCGCCCGCCCCCGAAATCCTCCCCCTCTCGCGTCGTTTATCCCGACTCGAGTCACGGCTATGTCTTTTTTCCTCCCTTTTCTCCCACGACGCGGTATCGCGCACATAAACTCTCCAAATGGCCAGGGGTTTCGTGGGGTTTCGGGAGGTGGGTAGGGGGAGGGATGGGAGGAGGTAGTTTACGATCGATGCATATAACAGTCACGGACGGGAGTGCGCGCAGTACCTCCGCTAACGCCTCTTTCCTTTCGCCGCGGCCAGGTGTTGATGTCCTCGCCTCCACCCCCCCCCGCTCTGACTCGCTCAACGGTGATCTGTGCCCCCTGCCTTCGAGTGCTCGCGTTATATGTTTGATCGATGAGAGCGAGCCCCACCCTTTTCCCCCTATAGCGCACCCTGCTAAATTTTTCAAAAACGGCACTCACTCGTTATTCGTAAGCTCGCATAATAATAATAATTTTACGTAACACAAACTTCGTCCTTTAATTCTCATTGTGCTGGGCGCGTTTTTACTACATGCGGTGAGTTTTGGCGCATTTCTTATGTGTGCGTTTGTGTGTGTGTGTGTGTGTGTGTGTGCGCGCGCGTGAACGTCCCGTGCAAATGTGCAAATACTCGCCATTATGAATTGATATCCCACCCTTGGTGTACATAAACGCGCTTCGCTCTTTGTCTCTCTCCCTCCTCTCTCTCTCTCTCTCTCTCTCTCTCTCTCTCTCTCTCTCTCTCTTTCCATTATGTCACGCTAATGCGCTCGGGACACGTGAGATATAATAGAACGAAATCGGTGATCGCGCGCGATCAATCGCGTAAAATACGGTAGGCCCAGCTGCCGATGCGCAGCGCTCGGTGATCTATATAAAGAAGAATAAGACCACGCCGATGCGCACTAGACAAAAGACGCCTTGTGTATTATGTAGGCCCTCCGACTAGATATATATATATATATATAAAATCGCGTGCATCTCTTTCCTGGAATACGGATATAAGTCGTTCTTTTAGTCCTCACGTCTAGCCGATCAATTCGTTTATTTTTTTCTTTCTATTTATAGCCCGGCACGTGATACTCCAGCCATTTGCCCATTCCAGTCCCTACACAATACATCGATATATACGGCAAATACATTTTCCAATTCACGACAATCGTACTAGTCGTAAGAAGTGTGTATGTGGGAAAGGGGGGGGGTCGCGAGTCGTATTCATTTTTAGTAATTCTGACGTTCTAATTGGCGTTTATGATATTGCCTTGCTCTTCATCGCGGCTTAATCGGTAAGAAGTTATTTTATCCATGCTTCCAACGAAGCTGAATATAGTACGATCGAGTCCGCGACGAAAATACAACAGAATTCCAGGACTAGCGGCAAAGAGTGTCGCACGACCCAATTCCCGTATCGAAAAATACATAGCACAGATGCCCAGATCCTGCGTGTAAAACTGACACATATCGATCGCGTTGTAAATGAGAATCCTTTAAGTACTAAGAATGCTTTGAAACAAAGTTTCAAGTTTACGAATTAATCTGTACGTATTTACTTTAGTCTACATGGTAAAGAATTAAGAATTTTATTTTACTTTAGTTTCCGAGATTACGAATTGTGCCAGTTATCTGAACAAAATTAAGAAATGTTATCTGTAGTGAAATTTTTAATGCGAAAATAAAAATGTTGCTATATAATACGAAATACTTCCACGTTTAACACGAAATATCTTATACCCATCGATATTAAAATCTAATACCTGGGCCAGTTGTAGCCGTCATTATATATATATATATATATATATATATATATATATATATATATATATATGTGTGTGTGTGTGTGTGTGTGTGTGTGTGTAGTTTATCAAGTTTTACCATCTTCACATACTGTAATTATTGATAAAACAAAAAAAGAAGATCAATTGCCTACACCAATGTCGCTTTGCCTATAATTATTCAATAGGTATATTATAAGGAATTTTACGGCGGAATCTCTCCTTGTAAAATATTTCTGCTACACAAATGTTGAAAAAACAAATATCGCGGCTTCTCGAACGACCTATGCGAAAGTATTTAGAGTGGAATTTACGCCGCAGTACAATTTATTCGTGCATCCACAAACTTTCTTTTCGAATAGCAATTTATAGCGAAATACTGACGAGAAGATTGGAGAGAAAAAATCCGCTCGGCGCGCTAAACTATGCTGCCAGTTATATAGTACTTTAAATGATTAAATTATGCAAAAATAGCGAAGCATTATAAATTAATAAGACGTTATTTTTAATGTACCTTAGAATTTCGTAAAAGCAGTAATAATAGTTAAACAAAGGAATGTCGTAAGGATTTGTCCGTTTCTATCCGTAAAAACATCATAAGTAAAAGATTCATTTTCGATTCATCCTAATCTTCAAAGTATGGTAACAAATAATGACAATAGAAAAAATTTATTATTGATCCAAATTACAATACGTCATTTTATATGACAGTGATGATTTATTTCTACCTTGTATTTTTTTTTCTTTGCGAATACTCCATTCTTTTATATCCGTAAAGGAAATTAGAATGCTCGGCAATCATACAAATCAAAAGTCAGAGTCTCGACTTGGAAATAATCTCTGGCCATCATAAATTATTTACAATTACATTGGGCCATAATTCCGATCATGAATTTACAGTTCAACCGCATAGAACTTTTCTCTGTTTCTTTCTCCGGTTTTCACGAGTTGCTCTCTTACTGCAGTATGGTACGCATTAAACCAAAAAGAATAGACTTTTACAGGTAAAAAAGAAACGACGAAGGAAAGGCGGTTATACATTCAACCTCGGAGTTATATATATATATATATATATATATATATATATATATATATATATGCACGTGTAGAGCCACATACAACCAGAGTTCCGTCGAATCGATATACTCTTACACTATCTCTCTTATAATCTATATATACCTATACATTCTTGGAACATTTAACAGTCTTTGCGTACTTTAGAAATCTTTGGTTTATTCTTTTTCTGAACGCGACCCGATTTGCTAGTGGCTTCGTTTCCGCGCCAATCACGCTAGTGACAATCGTCCCTTTCCTGTCCCCTTTTTCTTCCTTTGTACACGAATACACTCTCGCTCTCATATATATATATATATATATATATATATATATATATATATATATATATGCGCATTACAAACATAACAAAAGCCCAAACAAAGGAGAGGATAGTGCTAAGTGAAGTGCACCTATCGATATTTCTGCACAGCCTTTCTGTCTGGACTTTACAATGCTCATACTTCCGCATATACCTTTATATAGACGTTTCCACACATACATATATACTATAGAGCAACAGTCTATATACCTTGAATAAACTCTACCTTTCGCTCACTCGTACTCTCTCATTCTTGCACACGTTCTATCACTCATCACTCTTCTGTACCTCTATCTCGCACTCTATCGATGAGCGTCCCGATGCTTTCATCACGGAAACAATGAGACGTTGTCAAATGACGTCCCTTCTTCTCTCGCTCTCTTCCCCGTCTCTCCGACGACTCTTTGCGCGCGTCATTGAACATCACCTCTACGTGCACTATATAGATGAAGCTATCTACCATCCGGTTCAATCAGCGTACCAGGAAAGCGCGAATTTCCTCTTCTTCTACATGAACGAGATCGCTTTCTTTTCTGCCTACCTTGCATCGCAATTGCAACAGCATGCGCAGCTCCCAAAATTTCACGAACTTGCAAGGACTGCAAAAGAAAGGTTAATAAAAACACAACACGAGTCTGACGAGGTAATCGATTTTCGCACTGCAAACGAAAGAATAATAAAATAAACGGATCCACTGTCTCAACCGTAAAGGTAATTTTCATTGACGCGCACAGGCACTACGTTAGCTTAGCCAGAACTGGATTAGTCGATAGGTCAGCTATTCCGTTGTCATCGTGCACCCCGCCGAAGCGTCGAGGAAGACAGCATTGCCTAGACGTCCGTCCCGGTACCCTCTTGGTAGCCTTCGTCCGGGGAACTACGGGTTGAGCCTAGAACACGCTTCAACGCGGAAACGGGCGGCAGAACTGGTACGCCTTTTTGCCAGACACGAATTTGCTTTGCGCCCGGTGGAAAGGTCTCCTGGTGGATCGAATGTGGCTGGGGTTGTGGCTGCTGCTGCTGGTGTTGCTGCTGTAGTTGATGCAGCTGCGGATGTTGCTGGCCAGGCATAACAACTACGCCCCCGTGTCCCATTTGTTGCGCCTCCTGAGCCAGGTAAGGATTGACGGAGACCGAGGGCCTGCAGAGTACGTCCCTATTCTGGGCCTCCCAGCTGAGGCACTCCGAATACATGAGTTTTCCTTCGTCCATGTCGAGCGCTCGGACGTACTCATCGCTGGTGGAGTAGCCCAATGGCAGCGGGACCTCATCGTTCGAACCGCGTCCAGTATCCCGAATAAGATCTGGGTTATCTACCGGCATCAACGAAGACTGCGAGGAATAACATGGACCGGCAATTAACGATTGCTGCAGTCTCGTAACCGTCTCCTCATATCCACGATTTATCATATAATCCCTATTCTCCGTGAGGAGATTTACACTGGGGCGTTGAGCGTAGGTATGGTTAACCAAAGAGGCTGGGATACTGTTGGTTTTGGTCTCATTGAAGCTCGTCGTTTCGACTTCTTCGACTTTCCGCCGACTGACTGTCGAAGTAGCAGATTGTGGATTGTTAGATTCTTGATTACTACTATTGCAGCCATCCAACGGCAAATTATCAGAGCCAGGGGCTGGTGCTTTAACGTCTTTTGGAGGCATTCTTCTCAAACGAATAAACAGAACCATAATAGTCAATAGTATAAGTAGTATAAGGACGACAAGAGCTGCCGATATACCAGCAATCTGACCAGAGCCTAGCGTTGACATTCCTGCTGTGCGTAAAGAGACGTGTAATGTAAAATTGGCCTCCACGCTCCCAGCTTGATTTTCCGCAACACAAAAGAAGCTAGACGAGTCTGTTTCTTGCGCATTGGTCAACACGAGTGTGCTGCGCTTTTGAAATTGTCCCTCCTCGTAAATTAGAATTTTTTGATAACTATTAACGGCCGAGTGATTTGTATAAAGCTTTCCATTCCAAATCCATTTGACTTTTGCAGGCGGTATAGCTGTTACCGAACAATCGATACTTGCATTTTCTCCAATAGTCGCTTCGGCGTAACGACTGGTGATCATTAATACCGGTGGACAAGCGAAATCATCAAGTGTTAGTTCCGAAAATGATTTGTTGATCATTGTATCAGGTTTATGGCAAATTGGATCTATTAGTGTCGGCAAATTCTGCTTGACCAACCATGATTTCATTTCACGTAAACGGCAGTCACAGATCCATGGATTCTCGTGCAACGCTACGCTCCTCAGCTTGCGCAATGGTTCAAAAGTACCAGTAGACAACGTAGACAGTCGATTGTGATTTAATTTAAGACTTTCCAGTAAGTCTAAACCCTGAAAGCCTCTAGCTGCCAGTTCTATTAATTCAGTACTAGACAAATCCAATTTAACCAAATTTGGCGTTTCACTGAATGCATTTGAAGGAATCTTGCCCAATGGATTATGGGCCAATACTAGATCCCTAAGAAAAGGAGTCTTTGTAAAACTGTTACTTGGTATTATATTAAGTCTATTATTGCTGAGATCCAGCTCAACGAGATTAGTGAGCCCAGTCAATGCATTTGGGTCTATTCGGTTAATGCCACAACTACGTAAATACAACCTCTGGAGATTCGTAAGACGCACCTTCATAAAGATATTGTTACTCAGTGAACCTATGTTGTTTTCACTAGCATCGAGCACTTGGGTTTCTGGATCAATACCGTCTGGTATTCCGGTCAGATCACGTCGTTGACATTCGACAGTACGTTTGCCATTCTTCCATTTACATGTGCATACATTCATACATTTGTCACCCATCGCCCGACCGAGTCGTGACGACCAGGTCAGTAATAGGTAGAACAGGAACACTACCGTATATAAATTCATCTTCATTTTTTATTATAAGCACTATTTACCGTTGGATCCACCTTGTATGAACTGGCTTCTGAGCACTTTTCTTAATCGAAAATGGATCATTTAGCATACGAAATCTGCAGCTTTTTTACGGTTTTTACAAAAGCGCGTCTCATCTCCGATGATCGAATAGTATTGAATTCTCATATCTCTAGCAGCAAATAGTTAATCGTAGCGACTGTGGTAAAGAAGTTCCTGATAAATCCAGGTGTTGCAGCTTAATTCCCTGACGAATTACTTCGAAAAAATATATTATATAGTAAGCGGACGTCGAAAAAATATCTCGGGAATTGTTCATTCGTACAGAATACTTAAAGTGAAGATGAATGAATTATTTTCTGTTCTTTTATCTTCACAAAAAAAAATTGTCACTGCTTATTTAACCGTTCCAATGCGTATCGACGTCTCTGCAAGTGCATACGTGTCTCTGATGCACTTATCTAACGTGAGCAGGTGTTAGTGGCGGTAGAAGGCAGGTAGTACTTTGCTCCCAATTCGTTCGGCCTACATGTGGGCGACAGCGATTTTCAATAGTTGGGCTTCTTCGGTTCTTCCGGTTTGTCTGCACTTCCGCCTCTAATGCAAACTTTCTCAAAGCCTCGTCTTCACACTGTCTCTAGAATGAACAAGTCAGTCACCCGAGAGTTTCGCGTCTCTCTCTCTCTCTCTTTCTCTCTCTCTCTCTCTCTCTTTCTCTATCTGTTGAAGTACAGCCGAGAATCTAAAACGAATAATGTGTACATATAAACACACAGCTTTGAGTTATGAGAAGATAGAGAGAATAGGTGTAGGTATGCATGCAAGCACCTACATGGAGTGCAAGAGGGGCGATCGAACTCTTACGTAAATCCACCAAGAACTAAACGAGCCGGCAAATCCTCTTATCTTAATTAAACATCCGCAGTTGAATTCTTGACCGATTGAAACTTTACAAACGTCGTGTTTCAATAAGGTGCTTTTCAAAGAAGTTGATTGAAGGAACGCGAATAAGTTCAATACAATACTCTTTTTTCATAATTTAAAAAAGCGATGCAACTACGGTTACACTAGCCCGAAAACAGGTGCACAACATTGACGTAGCCGCGCACAGAGTAATAAGACTCGAACACTCGACACACTCACGCGAAAAACAGCTGCAGTAGCAGTAGCACCATATCACCAACCACCATTATCAGCAGCACTGACGCGGGCACCGATTAAAATGGAAATCCTAAAGAAAATATCTGCTGGTACAGAGAACAAATGTTATTAGACGAAACTCGCTCGCTCTCTTTCCGCGTCTCTCCTCTTTTTTTATCTCACGATCAGCACTTTAAAATAGAGAGCACGATGGTTCATGGGCGATGCGCGCGCGCGGATTTTCTGAACTCGACCCTCTCCCCCTCGTTCTCTCTCCTCTGCAACGCGCAAAAAGCGACGATCCACCGCTACGCACGATAGCTGATATTTTGCTGGTTCAACGACGTTGCCCGGGCCTCTCTATTACGCGCAAATATATACACGTATACAGGGTCGTGGTTCTCTTTTTTTATCTCACCGTAGCCAGCGCGGCTCGCGTACGCGCGGCCGAAATTCGGCCAAAGTCCAAGAGGGCCGACGACCCCTTTCTCGCCCGCTGCTTCTTCTCGGGGGCGCGCGCGCGCACTAAAGAGGAAGATCCGGCCGAGGTGGGCCGAAGGGGGTGGTGAGCGCGCGCGCACGCACGGCAATGATAATCGTACGGGCCTGAATCCACCTCCTGATGCTGCCGCTGATGTCCCATCGAAGGCGCACTACTGTTACAAACTAGCGTTGCTATTTTTGTTATCGTTGTTATCAAGTGAGAATTATCAATTGTTTGGTCAACCGAGCGAACGAGCGAGGGCAACGAGTCGACGTTGGCAAGTAACACTTTGGTTTAAGAATTCGCGGCAGTGGCTACAGCAGATGAAACGGTTGCGCACGCTCGTATCCTCGTTCTGGGATAGAGCCAGTGTTCACTGGCGGAAACGACAGAAAAATACCTGTACATATAGAGGAATACAAGCAGTAAACAGATAAATAAGGACAGAGACTGAGCGCAGAGCGCGGCAGCATAAAAGCAGCAGCGTTGAAGAGAAGCTTCGAACGCAAGGGAGGTAGGCGAGAGACTGACGGGCCGCGCCGGCCAGCGTTAGAGAGAGAGAGAGAGAGAGAGAGAGAGAGCGAGCGAGCGCGAGCACTGGCGCAAAGTAGGGCGCCACCCTTATTCATCCTCGCCACTCTCATTCTCTCTCTCTCTCTCTCTCTCTCTCTCTCTCTCTCTCTCTCTCTCTCTCTCTCACTCACTCTTTTCGACCACATCCCCACCTCGACCTTCTGCCGTGTCTGTCTCTTTCTATTTTTCAACCCCTGTCCCGCTCCCTTTCATATAAGCTTGCTATACATGAAACTATCCTCTCCCTTCCTCATTCTAGTTTCCACTCCCCATCTCGCTCGTAGTCATGAGGAAAATACATAACATCTAGACGATATCCATCCTTCTCTACTCGGTCGCGTTTTCGGAAGCTCGCACATGCGCGCGGTGTAGGAGCCCCGCTCGCAGAGCGAGGGGAGATAGAGGGAAGGTAGAAGAGAGGGAAGAAAACGCCGTGTCGTTGACTCGCGTCCGCGAGTGCGCACTGCTCGCGACCCCCGGCATTTTCCTATCTCTGTCTGAATCTGTCTCTCACTCTCACTCTCTCTCTCTCTCTCTCTCTCTCTCTCTCTCTCTCTCTCTCTCTCTCCCTCTCCCTTTCCGGTATTCTCCGTCACTCTTCAAAAGATTCGTAAGAGGGGAAGGTACACCGGACTGGCTTTATCGAAGAGATGGAGAAAGAGAGAGAAAGAGAAACATTGAAGTATACAGCGACGATCACCAGCGCCACCGCACAACGACATGGCATCAATGGTAGTATAGTGCTTGCCGTGCCATATCAATATGTATGGGTGTGCGTGCGTATGCCCGCGCGCGCATGCATGTGTGTACACAAGTAGCCGACACCGGTGTTCGCCACCCAAGTCCAAATGGTTCCTTCCTTCTCTCTGGTGCTGGTATAACCACCCCCTCCGCATATATATACCATCAGCAGTTCCGTGCGCGAAGCAGCTCGTGTCTCTTACTCTGCCCCATGCGCGCGCGTGCGTTGTTCTCCGTATATATATATACACAAGAACGGTATAGAGATAGATGCGCGCAGCATGACCGAACGCGACTCCGCACGGGAGAGTCGGGGCGCCACAGCGTCACGTTATATAGCCAAAGCCCTACACTATGGAAGTGAACAGCCAAGGGTGTGTATCGCATCTGGACATAGTGTATTGAATGCTTCTGTACACACATATATACATATTAGATAAAAAGCAAGGGATGTGTGTGTGTGCATGCGCGCGCGTGTGTGTGTGTGTGTGTGTGTGTGTATGTGTGTGTGTGTGTGTGTCTGTGTGTAGATGTATCCGGAAATGCGCGCCAGTAATCACGTATATGTATATATATCTTTGGGCAAGTAGATAAATGATGTGTGTGTGGGCTGAATAATAAATCGAGCATTTTCTTCTCTGCGCGTAACTGTATATATATATATATATATATATATATATATATATATATATATATATATATATAGAGAGAGAGAGAGAGAGAGAGAGAGAGAGAGAGAGAGAGAGAGAGATAGTCGTGAACGATATAATCGTTATAATCCGGAAATACCACCTGTATTTTTTTTGTTTGTTTGGTTTTCAAAAGCCCCCCTCACGGTACTTCCGCAATAATTATATTTTTTACGCTCTTTGATGTATATAATTTTAGCTCTGCGCCAATTCTTTATCCAGGACAATATATAATGACCGATATTGTTTAAATTCATTTGTTCGACAAACCCGTCATTGTTTAATCATCGAAGTAGTAATTTTTTTTACCTTTTCAAATAAATTAATTGAGTCCTTCGTTTCTGCTTAAATTTTATTCCAAATTCCTGCTGGCTCTTTCGTTTCATTTTCAATAGAGTAATTTGTTTAATTAAAAGGGATTCAATTACGCAACGAAAAATCGTATTTAGATCTATGTGTATATATACGAATATAATATAAAATAGAATTCCACTTAGTAAATTAATATTTGAATATAGAATTCAAATTCAGTCTGTAACAATTTGGCTAATTTTATTTGTAATTAGCAATTCGAAAGTGTAACTTTCCAGTTACTCTTGATCTGATACTATCATAACATTAAAGCAAAAATTTAACAGATTAACATTTGATGTACAGATATTGTTTTCCAGTATCATTTGTGGTAATAAATCTTTTAATAATAATATACCTGGTATCAAGCCATATAAATGTTTTTGTTCTAACTACAAATCTTTTAAATTTCTACAACTGTAAATCTGTAAAGTTAAGAAAATGCATATCAAACACTTCCATAAAAGAACCCTCATTGTTACGCTTGTAGATAAATTCAATAATGAAATAATTCTGTAATACGTACTTCCAACAATTGATACAAATCTGGAAACTTTTAATTTCAAAGCATGGTCCCGTAAAGAACAATAGAGTAAACAATAAAGATAAAGCATTCATAAATATTATTACTCATGGTAGACCCTTTTCATCTCTTTGAAAAAATTGAAAAATATTGCTCGCAGAAAATGATAATCAAAAAGGTTTTTATTTCTAATAAGAGTCATTCGTGTCAAAAATTTCAACAGCAAAAAATAGTCAATACTTTAGCTGTAAAAACTAAAAACTAAAAACTTTAAATGCAACGGTATATATTCTAGATATTTCTAACATGACATACTTTTACGACTTCGTGGCATTCAAAATGCAGCTGTCATTTTCATTATACACGTACATACCTACACGGACCCTTTTCTTAATTGCACCCCCCCCCCCCGACAAAACACACATTGCTTTCAAAATGACGTCAAATGATCCTTTCCCAAGCCCACCTCTTAATTTTCTTCTGTCTTCCGCAGAGCGCACTTCACAAAAATTACACTATATCCCTACCAAAAATAAAGGTAAAAAATAATGAGAACAATAAAAAGACAATTGTCTGCGTTTCAATACGAAGCTAAAAATAGCATATAAAATCTACATAATTATATAAATATATGAGGAATAATTGTTGAAAACATAAATATCTATCAGAACAAATAATGAATTATTGAAATAATTCTTTCTAAATAGGGATCGAGAAAAATAATTCGCAATATTGCAATATTGAGAAAGGGTAATGTTATACAATATCTACATTATGAATTAACGATTTCAGATATATTATATTATTTTATTAATTCACTTCTCTACACCGCCATATAAAATCGTAAATCTTTCCCAAATTGGATAATGAATTTTTGAAATAATTTAATGATTTTATAAAAGACTCCGATTTTTTAAAAATATTATTTCGGATAATTATTTCAGTCTCTTTGAAGTGACTATGGTGATGTTCCATTAATTTAACAAAATTCTTTGTTTTTTCTAATCGTAATAATTTTAGAACGACCATACAGTAATGCGCAGTCATGTTATATACGAAAAAATCGTCGTAAAGATAAGGGACGGAAGAGTAAGAAGCCCCTTTTACTTTATGTCCTTTTAATTTCCATAAATATACCCAAACGTTGCGCACAGATTTCAGTTATCCGTATCTATATTTTGAATTTTTTCTGATTTGTGAGAATAAACTGTTTTGTCCGTAAACTATCGCGTTTAGATAAAAATGAAAAGGAGCCCGTAAAAATTTTTTTTCTTTCGAAGAGAGCGAAAGTCGCCATCAGCTACGAGAAATATATTTATGATTTGTGTTTTATCATTTCTAAAAATTAAGAATAAAAAGTTTTGTCGAAATAGATGGAAAGGGCCACTCGACTAATAGATATTGCTGAGTAATTTCTTCCTCTAATCATGTAGTCTAGTTTGGAGATTATAAAGAAGGCTATTTTCGGAAATTTTTGGCAAACATAATATGATCTTAAAATTAATATTTTTTTCAATTTTTATATACGAATTCAGTTCTTAAATTTAAAGCATCATTTAGAGGCAGATCGGCGCCACCTTAATATCTGAGTAACGACTTTTCGGTAACGAGAAAAACTTTTGGTATGATATCAGTCGCAGAATATGGCATGGATATTAATGTTTAACTAATTTGATTAATTTTAATGAAGAAGAATAAAAAACATTAGTAAAACTATTTTTTCTCTTTTTTGGCACAAAAAAAATCATAACAAAAATGTTACGAATCTCAACGATTCAATTTTTTATTCATCGATATTCATTAGAATATTGACGATTCGGTCTTTACTACATCAGTCTTATACTTTTTATATACATATACGTGTGTAAAAAGAAAAAGCAAAACACAAAGTGGATTTTTCGTAAGCAACAATCCAGTCATTCGACAACTGCATTAAGGACACGCGAAAAATCAGTATTCCTTTTATATGCATATAAACATACATACGTAAGAAAAATCCAAAGATTCCGTCGCGAAGGAAGAAGAAAAACAGTGTGCTGGGGGGTAGGGTTAGGTGTCGAGGGGAAGGAGGAGGGCGCAGTTTCAATTCGGGCGACCATCCATAACGCCCGCCGGGCGCAAATTTACGATTTCCTATAGCTCGCGCGCCCACCGCCGCGAACCGTCGACGCGCGGGCGGTGGGGGGGGGAATAGGAGGGAGGTAGGGCGAAGGAAAAAAAGAGCAAAGGACAAGCGCCGCGCAGCACCGCTGTGCGCGCGCGCCCGATGTGGAGAACGAACGAGAGAGCGCGGTGTGGGGTTAGGAGTGTGCGGGATAGGGAGGGGGGAGGGGAGTGTCCGAAAGAGGAACGGGGCCTCGCGCGAAGAGAACTTTGTCGCGAGCGCGCGCTATATCGCGTCATGCGCTGCTGCTGCGCAGGGAGTGCACGCGAACGTACACTTACGAGCATTATATACGTATATATACCTACGTACTGTCGGTCTCGCTGGCATGCACGTGCACCATCTCCCCTACCCCGATCCTCCTCGCCGCGCTCTATAGCGCACCAGGCGCTCGCGTTAGGGTGTAGAATCGAGGGGGCTACCTCGAGAGCTTGGGCGGAGGGGAGTTGGAGGCGGTCTGGCACTTCCGCTCGAAAGAGTGCGCCCACAAACATACACAGACACACGTACACATGCATATGTGTACCCTTCTGTCACCATTCCTTTTTCGCGGGGATCGGGGGCAGGGACGCCATCATCAGGATCACTATATTTCGTCTGTCGCTCACCGTCCAGTACTTATATGAACTTTGTGTGTGTGTGTGTGTATGTGTGCGCGCGCGCGCACACGCAGTGTGAATGGTTGTGAGTACCGACAATCTCCCATCGCCTCAACTAGCGAATCGGAAATATTCAAAACATAATAATAATAATTAAAAAAATAATAATTGAAAAACGTACCTTAGATAGAATGTAGTTTTCAAAGCTACCTTCTCGTTTGCGAGTAAAAAATTGATATATGTGCCTTACATTAGTTTATATTATTGAAATTTTTGCATAACGTCGATAATTCTAACTATTTAGAATGCGGTCTTAAATAAATTTGCATCTTTCTCAACTCTATCATACTATACCTCGTTCCATTTCTTTGAAAAATTTCATGAATTGCAATAATTGCATTGCCAAATGTATAGCGAAAATACTGGTGTCGCTCAGCAACCTGTTTTCTAAACAATAAGTTTTCAACAATACGCAGAATGCGCTTAAATCTCTTAAAACATCCAGCTCGTAATCTATACTATCGGCGGTGATGACTCAGTACTGGCTCTCATTTCTGCTGTCACCATGCGAACACCCTTGGGCGATAATGTTATTCACACTTCTTTAAGGGAACATTATGTATTAGACATTGAGAAATAAGGATGAACCTTTTTTATAAACGATGAAAATCATTTATCGATTTTCTTATTTTGAAACTAAATAATTATATTTTTATAAGATAAAAAGGTATATTTTTAATTTTATGTTATAGAGTGTGTCTAACTTAGAATACGAAATATATATATATATATATATATATATATATATATATAGGATCTGTACCTGAAATAATTGTATTCTTTACTAGCTTTATATCTCTCTTGTACGTTATCTTTTTGACAATCACAATTGTCGTACGTTAGAACCGTCCAAAAAGCTATTATATTCGATTTGTCCAAGTAAATATAAATTAATACACAAAACTTTGATCTTACGTTGTAAACAGCAAATCACATAAGCTGTCGAAACAGCTTATGCGGAAAATTTTACTTTATTGGACCAATTTAAAGAAAAATGAATTTGGGACTGATCGATTTCTCTCAGAAGCACAACCGGAATATATTGCAGATGTTAGAATGTGTCAAAAGTTGTTTACGCTTTGTAAAAGTTGTTGATTGTAATCTCGAATACAAAATTATCACTATATATCAAACATTGAATCGATTTATTTCTGACCTAAAAAGTTAGGATTCTTTTAGAACGCAATACAAAGATTACATAAATTGTGCACAAAGGTCATAGTTAGCGATCACCAATATTTTGAATAATATAGTTTTTCATTTTGTTATTGAAATAAAACCTTATATCTAATAATATATGGAGTATTATTAGTATTATAGTTTTAGGCTATTTTGCTTATCAAGTTGGAACAGGAATATGAAATTCAAAGAAAAATATATTAAGCATTAGTGGGAATCCATTCTAAATGAGAATCCGAAAAAAATATTATAGAATAAAGGTCCTTACTAATGTTTCGTTAATGTCAGAAATTCAATGGTTTACTCACCAGAAAATGATCTCTGAATTAAATCAAACAATATTTAAATGATGACTACTGAGTGATTTGGATCCAAAGTAAAATACGCTCTATAGAGCGGAGCGATAATAAATATTTTATAATTATTCGTATGCAAAGACTGCGTTTATCCTATTTTAGAAACCCTCGCACTGTTCGCCGTCCTAGAAATTGCTGGGGGGTCGTCCTACGGCCCTGTAGTACAGCACTCCAGCTGGCTTAGCGTTCAGACCACCCTCTCTCCACTGTCGGCCACACTTGCAACGGATCTACTAAGTGGAATGACAGTACTGTGATCGTGGCTGGATTTGGATTTTCTATCGTCGCTCGCATACTTTGTTATTTTAACCAGTTCGCAGAATTGCCTCGACCCATATCCTATAGATGCTACAAGTTGCGTTTTATCCATGGTCTCTTGGAAAAATAATTGCATTTTATACAATTTTAAGTTATGTCATAGAATGGAGAAGTATGTAGTCTATTCAGCTGTCATTAGCAATTTTACAGTATTAAGTATTGTATTAATATAAAGATTATTTTGAAGGATTGTAATCGTGGATAAATAAGCATAAAGATTATTTCAAATTATTATATTTCAAAAAACAATATATATATATATATATATATATATATATATAAAATTATAACTTAAAAAATTATATAACTAAAAAATATTATAAATTATGTACGTTTTGCCCTAGATCAGTATGACAAGAGTCATCATATTCGTATGCGTACAAAAGCATAAAAAATAAAATATTTCTAATGTGATCAGGCCCATTTTTACTTATAGATCAATAATACTTGGCAATAAATGATTTATAAATAATTAGCTTCACAATCACGATTATGATAACGTTCATATAAATTAAATATCAACATATCAAAACAGAAATTAAAATTATGCTCATTTGATATTCTTTCCTCGTTATATTTATTTTATTTCTGAACAATTTATGTAAATTTCGATGCAATTAATATCATAATTTGACATTTGCTATTATTACTAATGTATATCTAAAGTACCATTTGAGATAAAATCGGATATCTGAAAATAATCGATACGAACAACTGAATATGGGAAAATCAATTAATTTTGTCAATGTGTTGACTTTCGTAGGATGGCCTCATGAAGTCCCGGAAGTGAGTATAATAATTTTAAAAAACTACAAACAAAAAACTTAAAAGCAGTTAAGCATAAGAAAATCAATTCCTTATTTAATATTAGAAAAAATTACTTTTAGCGACGGATTATGAGACAAAATGTTAATTCAAGTTGAAAATGCATTCGCTGATGTGTTTAATCTTGTTTGATCGATATAATGAAAACAAAACTGTAAATATATAGATGGGCCAGTGAAATAATAACGAATACAGTACTATTTAATTTTTTTGTTGTTATTTGTTTATTAATCTCTCATATATGTACGGGCGTCATGCATATAAGTATCTGCACCGCGCTTGATCGAGTATGTGTTTGTATTGTTACATGTGCCGACCGTAATACGTAGCGCGGTAGGACACACACATACACTCACGCACACACATACACATTCATGTCGAAGAGTTCGCGCAACGCGTCCCCATTATGTAGCAGACTAGCACCCCGTAACTCTCGAGCGAGTGGCTGCCTCCCTCTTCTTTCTTGCCACCCCACCCCGAGAACGTTGAGCTTGGGGATGATTAGTTTTTTTGGGCATCGGGAATGCCGGGTATACCATAGACGCGTGCGACCAATGCACTCGACTACGGTAGGTGGAATAATATATATATATATATATCGCCTGTCAGAGTTTCACCCCACCTCACCATCCAACATCTGGCTGAAAAGAACTTTAAAAAAGAGATGGAGAGCGTGCGTACGCCATTAGTTTCTCCAGCGAACTTTTCCTGACGCGCTCGTTATATACAAGCATGTATATGTATATATTATGTACACGTACTCGTACACACACGCGCCCACACGCAGGCACTTACGCACAACAATCTCGATGTGTCTATTCGCTACGCGCGATGTACTTAAATACACGCGTTTATTTGATTCCGCTCTATGTAGATGCACTACTATATAGAACCGCACGTTTTTGCACCCGCGCGCGCGCTCTCTTCGATCGACGATCGTCGCTTGGCCGCGCACAGCGACCAACCCGAAAGGGGTAAATTCTGGCGCTACAAAAAAAAAAAGAAAAAGAGAAAGGGGCGGCATAGAAGCACGACCCTTTCTTTAGACTGATCCATTCGTACATCTGTATCCAGGCTGTGCGAAATTACACTGACGCCGACGATGATTCATTGTAAGCGCGGAAGATGAGAGGGAACCGTATAATGGTGAATGTATATATATACACATACATACATACATATGGGGAACCGTATATGTAGAATGGCAATCACTTGCGCAATCGATTAGCCTCGGTCTGCAGAACTGTCGAGGGCGATTTTATAATGTGCATTTGCCACGGTTAAGGGGGGGAGGATAAATGTTTTAAAATGATTTTGTACAAAAGAATAATATATACAATTGCGTAGTACAATAGACTTTCCTTTTGATCAAATATTAAACAGATTTACGTATTTATTTATTTAGCACTGATTTATTTTTTACTCATTTATTCATTTATTTATTTACGGTGTTCTGGGTTGAGAATTGTATGCGGTTAATTAAATTCCTGCATTATGTTGAAAAATAAATAAAAGTTTAAAATTAAAGAGCGTTAAAAATATCAAACGCGTCGATGAAACAATTTAAATAAAGGTACGCGTCAAAAGCGTTGACAATAAAAGGTATAGATTAATCGATTGTGTTAGAAATTGATTTGAAATAAAATACTTCATTTAATTACACTTTCCTAGAAATTTTATTGAATCTTAAACTAGTTATACAATATTTAACGTAAAATAAAGAAAGTAGAACTCCGAATTGAACAAATTCTATTATCGTAATTGTATTTCTGAACTGTTTGAATATGCCGCGGAACATTTCTATACACACACGCGCGCGCGCGCGCGCGCGTAATATTATGCGGCTTCGGCAAAATTTTACGAGAACGTCGTTACGCACACGCTGATCCGTGAAAACTTTGAATAATTTCGCATTACAAAGAAAAATACATCCACGTTATTTCTTGTTTTTTCCTTCTTCTCCTTTTTTTTTTTTATGCAGCGTATAAATGTCTTGATTTATACCTTAGACGCCGGGAGCAGACGCTATATTCCGCCTGACATAATACCAATACCGCACTGCGTTGTCCCCGCGTCAAAGAATAGATGTAATTGAAAGAATTTGAATAACAAATTTCGTGCGCGACGGGGCGAGGCTCTCGCGCGCGCCGTAATAAAACATTCAATTGACCAGCGAATGTGTCGGCTCAAAAGGCTCGTGCTGCCGCGTTAGGTGTATATAAATTTAAATTTCATTGAATGTATTAATATGCGAACATAGAACAGTGCGTAAAATCGCGCCTGGCGTAAGGCTAAACGATGCCTTCCATCAATAATGCTAATCGTAACGGAAAAGTGTCCTAAGGATGAAGAAGAAAAATTGCCTCGTAACACATAGTCAAAAAATGTATTCGGTTATAAGTGAATTGGATTGTACGATACTGAAATTCGTATATTTTTTCCATCTATACGTAAATAACTGTACCGGATGCTAAAATCCAGAATTCGACGAATCGCAGATAGAAATAACCGATGGCTTTGCGCGAAGCTGAAAAATAATTCTATACCCGTCATACTTCAAAGTGCACAGCCGGAGACGGCTACTATTCCTTTCTCAGAGCGTGAAATATTAAACATAAATGTCTGTTCTGTTTTCTTGTTTTCCAAGTTCGCCAGACTGGCATTAATACGTCTCAATTCGAGTTCCATTTCTGTTGAGCTGCCGCCGAGGTTGTTTTCGCGATCTTTTCGCGATGCTTTCAATTAGGATAATGTTAGTGCGTCGACTATGGCCTTCAATCGACTCGCATTAAACGAATTAATAAAATCGAATAATTTGATAAATGATTGAAAACCGAACTGCTTGGTTTCCTGAAATTTTTATCAGTCATCAAAGGTATTTAACTGTATCGTTTCGTTATTTACTAAACAAAACTCATTTGATAAATGAATAATGACATTCGGTATTACAATCCCAAACAACGAGGAATGATTGATAAATTGAGTAACATTTTCAAATAAAATTCAAATAATTATTTCACTTATTTTCTGTCGTACAATTACAGTAAGTTTCAAAACGTCCAATGGCAAGCTCCACTATTTTTCGTGTGAGATCAATAAAAGACTGGATGATCAAATACCGAAATAAACAAACAAGAAGAAAAACAATCGAATTGATAATCTCTACCTTTTTTGTAGTCGTTTCAAACCTAAAAATCTTGGTATGATCATCGAATTATAGAATTGAAATCGTCATTTGCAATTTTCCATTGCTCATAAAATCAACTTTCTATTGCTAAAAAATCGAATTGCCTACTGTTATTTGCAATCGGCTGTATTTGAATTGGATCTGTCTGCTTAGAACAGACGACACTGAATATTTTAAAAGCTGAAAAGAAAACTTAATTTAATGAAATTTATTTACCTATATTGTTAATATTTACATAAATGATTCTTAAAGTAGCTGATCAATTATTTGAATTAAATAATAAATACTATTGGAAATGTCCTAAAAAATTCAATCACATGCCAATCAATATATTGTACCTAGATTTATGTGCATCTGTTAATAATCAAACTGTTGCAAATGTATTTCCAAATTGTCTTCATTCAATTATAATATAACTATATTTATAATTATTTAGATTTGTAAAATTGTACCAATCTTATTCTTTTTGTTATTTCACTTTTGAATAATGTACAAAATATCATAAATATTTTCTGTAACAATTTAATTTTCTAGTACTGATGGCATACTGAAGTATGTTTTCAATCAGTTTTTATTTTATCTTAAAGAATTCTACTTATTCTTCATACAATCAATTCACTCGGCTATTTTTCAGTTTTAGATAAAATCTAATTTTATTCTACCAATATTTAAATAATGAAATCTAAAATTCTCAGTTGTTGAGATGTGTCCAGTCTTCAAAACGTCAACGTGATATCGATCAATTGATCCTTTGCGCCTCTACGTTCATTGGAATGCCATACCAATCAATAATTTGACGAATGACAAAATTGTTTCCAAGTCTAAATAGTTGAAGGATTTGGAAGTAATTCACGATGCTTTTAGATAATAGATATATCAGTGAAATTCAAAAGCTTCTCGTATAATAGGATTTATCTAGAGAATTTCTGAAGGCTTGAAAAATCTCGGAACTTTAGTTTGCTTATTCAGATCACTCTTGTTGCCAGTATTGACAAGTGTCTCTGAAATCGGGTCTCTACGTGCGGCCTCTGAAAGCACTCAATTTTTTAATACGATATTCGCCGATTTGAAATATTTCCGCCTTATAAATGTTACTTCTGCATATGCTACAAGGATGATGACAATGTTAATATTATAAAACTATTTCAATTAACATCAATACCTGTTATTCATTATTATTAATATTATTGTTTCATTATAAGATTCTGCATAATTGTATTAATATATTAATCGCGTTAAAAATTTATTTCTTGATAGAGATAATTTTTTTCTTTTTTATTTATTTATTTACAGTCGTATTTCCGTGTAAGTATGAGTGACCTACTTAAAAATATATACGTGAATACTTGCATCGATATACATTATAGTCATTTAGAATATTTGTGAGATATAAATGAATTACATTAATTATTCATTTGTATTACTTTTGTGAAATTTATGTTGTGTGATCATACCAATTTATACGCTTTAAATTATATCATTTATGCTATTTGATTAAGTAGCTCTGTTTATTTTTACTGTGTTTGATAAAAACTTTAGGACATGCGTGTACTTTTCTGTATTTTTCAGTAAATCGTTAAAAACCGTTTGCAACGATTTTTGATATTGATCACTCGTACATTTCGTTAAGCATTCTCGTGTATAATTTTTTTATAGACTTCACTGTGTATTTTTAAAGTCATTACTGTGATGTAAGATTATCTCAGTTGGTTTTTTTTTATTTTATTGCGTGCTTTCTAATAAATTTTTCAAGGTAGTTTTTTATACCCCTTAATTTTTTATCTAATTTATCTTTTACTTCTTTATTTTTCTTTATTTTTAAAACAATAATGGAGCAAGAAATGGTCCAGCTATCCAGGGCAATTTTGAATAAAAACTACATTAAATTTTTCAGTGTTTATGCTAACGTTTGGGTCATTTAATCATTCGTCCCATTCCAAGGCGAACAAAAAAACTAACAGTAATAAAATGATGAAATATAATAATTTTTAGTAAAAAATATCACACGCTAAAGTATAATAAATTACATATTCATTTACGTAGTTATAATATAATTTATTTTGAAACAATAAAAGCTCGCGATCAGGTTACTAGTCAGTGTGTGTTCTGTCAAAGGCTAAACATTCCCATTAACCAATAAACGGCTTGTATTTGTATTAACACTTTATCGTATGGTATTCTATAAGTACTAAGTATATCACGTCAAACATATAAGAGACTATACAGTACATATAAAAAAATACTTATATTTAAATTAATTAAATTCGAAATTAAAATTTACTATTCTTTATGAAGATTTTGATAATATACGTATATTAAATTTTCAGTATCATATTGTTTAGTTAAACTGTATTTTTAATTGTGAAAATGGAACATTTCTGAAAAAAGGGTTTTTTCCTGATTTACAAAGGTGCCTGATAAAATTGTAGCATTGTCAAAATTAATTTATTTTTTTTTCATCAGCATGTAAAACTAAGGCTGAAGTTTGACGTTTATCTTATCGCCGCTGGTCTAGAGATTTATCCTACATATGAAAATTTACAAAATCACATATTGCAAATATTAAAATGAAACCTGCAAAAAAAAATGTGTTGCCATTTTGATACTAGTGCAATATGTACACAGTCTACACACGCACGCGCGCGCACGCACGGAGACCCGCATACGCAGATGCACACGTAGTAGAAATGAATTTTAATTCCGGAAATTCTACCCCCGCACACGTGGGAGAGGCGCATTAGTAAAATTGCCCTTAGAAACGGGGACTCTAGCGAAGCCGGTGGGAGAGTCGGAGAGGGGGCGAGCATTATACGAAACAGCTTGGCTAAAATCACATTTCCTTTGCATAAATCTTATACGGTAACAAGACCCGTGTTTTTCCATTATTGCGCTCAATAAGCGCGTATAACGAGTGATATATATATATATATATATATATATATATATATATATATATATATATATATATACATACAAATATATATATTCAGCTGTCCCGATTATACACAGAATAATGGATGAATATACATGCAGAAGAGGTGAATATATCGAAATTCTCGCTGCAAATATATATATATATATATATATATATATATATATATATATATATAGTTTTTGTCAACAACATTGTATTATTTTAATTGTAAGCGGAATTTCATTCACAAATAAAAATATATATATTTTCATGATAGTTTATCGGATTTATGGGATAATTCGTCTACTTGTACACTGTGAAACATTGGAGATACTATAAGCAAATTACGTTTCTTTATATACTTCTGAGATGATTTTCCTTAAAAATAAGTTTTTTTTATACCGACCAGACAGTATGTAATTTGTAATTCTACATAGAGACTTAAAGGGACGTTTCAGCGTTTAATTAATTTAAGTCAGTCGGACTGCGGAGGTCGTCTCTTTGTTATTCCATGCGCAAGATGTACCCTCGTCAAGATGTTACAAACATTCTGGCTAATACGTATGAAAATTAAAAGATTATTAAATTTTGTAAAATTTACAGTTCTTAATATTAGTCCATTAAGTATATTTATAATGTAAGCATTTTATAAAGATACATATTCAACTTTAATTATTTCTGTTTTAAAATCGTAATCGTAAAGCGTACGAAACGCCACGTTACGTGTTCTAATATACTTAAAATTTACATTATGCAGTTATAAACTATTTCACGATGATTAGTATATTTCGCCTTCATTGCAAATTTATTTATATATTTCAACAATTATCGCGTCTATTTAGCAACCGATATGCTTTTGATAATTTTTCAGTATTGTTATCCATAAAAATATTGTGCCTGAAAAATGAAAAGAAAAATATATCAAATTGATTTTTTTTACAATAATCAATTTATATAGTCTATAGTCGTATGAACTCAGAATTGACGTAGACATAGATTTTTTCTAATTAAAAAGTATTTTTAAATTTATATCTTGTTATTGCCTGCACGAACAGCTCGAAAAAATCCATCCAAAATGTTATAAATATAAAAACCATATTTATAAATACAAAAAACGCATGCCACTTTTATAATATAAATTAATATGTAATATTAATTTTTTTAAATTTTAAGTTAAAATTCTCTTGTTTTTAAATGGTTTTTATGGCTTTTCTCCAATTGACGCAGAAACCAGATAGCGCGCTGAACCTCGGTATTTTATGTTATACCGGTTTTATCCTAGCTATTTTTTCCGTAAAATTTCTATTTGTCGTTATTTAGAAGTGACTTGTTACCTTTCTCAAGCTTAAAAACTATCGCTACAATATTATTGAACGTAACTTGCTATATTTTTAATCATGAAATCGTAACAAATAAATCAACAATAAAAAGGAGATTGAATCAAAATTCAAAATGTCAAAATAATTTTTCTAAAAATTATTCTCTTAATAAATTAGTTTCTCGGGAATAGTCTGGTGATTGAATATAAATATAGAACTCGAATATTGTCTTTCAAAAACGAAAAGAACCACATATGAGTTTTCAATTTTTTTTTAATTCATTAGTTTTTTATTTTTTGAAAAATGATTTATTCTCGTTGCATAATCGCAATGACCGTTTCCAAAAGTCCTTCAAGCTACCGCTGTCCCAGCAAAATGTAGATTTTAACGATTTTTGATCCGCATTTGGGCCTGTGAAAATTAAAAATTCGAGTTGCAGGCTCGTATTTTGCTAGCTCGCAAATCCCCAATTAAAAAAAGAGCCAGTGAAAAGATGTTGTGTTGTAAAAAATTAAGACCTACAACAGACGAAGTCTTAAATGAGTGCAAATCTTGAACGAGTACAAGTTTCAAGGAAACAACAAGGCACAAGCCGTCATAAGAAGAACGAAGTAATCGCGTGAATTAATCTTTTATTCATTATCTTAAGCCTGCCCGTACTTTACTTGCGCTTTAAAACATCTTCCTGATGTCTTCAGTTGACCTTTCCCTCGTACAGTATAGTTTATATCGGTAAAAACGCGAAATCAAAATCGAATACATGCGCCTCAAGGAATGAAATAATCGAACGTTGCGTCAAATTGTCGTTCTTCATTCGTTGCCGAGCGAGCCAAGGAAACGTTTACTTTTTTCGAGACTGCATTAATTAAACGTATATATATACTGACACTCACGCGCGCGCACACGTATGCACTCCACGATGTTTCAAACTTTTAAGTGGCTCTTATGCGTAAGACAATATATTTGCCCCGGCAGGGAAGTCTTTAAATTTACCTGGTTATATATTTCGTAATCTCGTACAAATTTAAGTCTCGAGTACATTTTTAAGCGGATCCCCGCTAATCCTGAATTACTGCGTTCTGCTGTTCTACGCTTTCGAACAAACTAAAATTAAATAAGCAAATTTTAATCTGCATTAAATTAACAAAAATTCGCGCTACTCGATTATACACGTGTACATGTTGTACTTTTCAAAAGTCAAAGGTTCAAACATTTATTTATGCGAGAGGATTCGTGTTCGCGTCTACGCCGTGTATCGGGGTTGATTTATTTTACCCGCGGTTATCGTAATTTTGGCATTTTCTTATCGAAATGAATTTTTGACTGCATCAATCACTACACGATTACTACTGTTGGTATTGAGAGTAAAAATAAAAATATTTCTCCTAATATTTTAGTTTGCGCTAGAATTTAATAATTAGCCGTTGATGATGTACAGCATAATTAATAAAATTGTATTTTCGCTGATACCTATATTGAATAACTATATTTTATTTAATTCATCCTGAAATTTAATGTGAGTGAATGATTTTTTCACGAGAAAGAAAGCTCTACCGTATATGAACATAAAATAGATATTTAAATTTTTTATAATACATACTCATTTTATGTGAACAGGGAACGAATGAGGCTTCCTTCATGAATAACAAACAATTAGATTATAATATTAGATAGTTGAAAAACTTTATGTGACTTTTTGAAAGCCTCATTAATTATCATTTAAATGTTCCATATTACAAAATGTTTCAGCATTTAGAAAACTTTAATCTTATAAGAAGCGCATTACTGCTATTGCCTCGAATTAAATTGCTAATGTATAGTTTTTCAGAACTTTCTGTATACATTAACTACTTGACCAATAAAAATGCAAATACAAAGCAGGATAATTCTATAATATTCTTATTATTTTTATTATTATGGATAAAAATTAACATTATTTGTGTAGATATAATTATATCCCATGACGCACTGGATCAGTAATTTTTTAAGTTCCTCTGAAATTGTCAGTACGTCTATGTATCATATAAAATTATGTTCAAGGGTATGAATTAAAAAAAAAGTATATGTATATATAGTAAAAATTATGTATAAGTACCGAGCAAGGGGGGAGGAAGAAAAAAAGGAGAGATTTTTCGCGAATCTCCTATTTAAGGACGGCCTATTAATGCGGAATAATGCGGGTAATACCTTTCAAAGCTCTCTTCCCCCCTCCCCCCTCTCTATCTCGAGTAAAATGCATTATCCACTCGTTGCCCGGTGAAAAATTGAGCCACACCGGAAGTTTTAGCAAAAAGCATTTTAAAGCCGTGTTCTTTCTCTCGTTAAGCTTTTCGAGTGTAAATTTCGCTCCATCAAAGCCAGCGGGAGCTTCTGGTTTGGATTACATATACATACATATACACACACATACACATATATACACATCAAGTTTGAAAAAATGTTGAAAAATTGCTTTAAAATTAATCAAACCCCACCCCCTTCCGACTTACCGTCTGGATTTTCGTTATTTTTACGGCTTTGGCGTTAACTAATGTATGTAAAATATTGCTGTAGAATGTAAAGTGTATATGTATATAGTTAAAGGAAAAAGAAAAAAACATTATATCTGCACTCGATACATAGATTGTAGATCAAAATTATGCTCGATTCAACTTTTACCCGAGCAAGGACGCTTTCATATTTATAAGCTCGTCCCCTCTATTTGAAAACCAACATGCGTACAATTAGCTTGATCCTATTGATCTTTTAAAAAGATAACTCTACTATTTTCGTTATATATATACATATATATATATATATATATATATATATATATATATATATATATATATATGTATATACAGATATCCACGTGTATGTAGAAAATCGATCCCTCGCCTCGCTTTTCCGCCCCATCCGAAGAACTGTAGCCGATGCCGAAAAGTTACATCGCCCCGTCTTTAGCTTTGATCCAGGCGCGCCTTAAAAGCCGAGCGCTCGCGCTTCAAACTTTTGAACGCGCAGCCGCGCGCCGCCACGAAGTTTCCGCGAAACAGTCGATCACTTTTGAGAGATATACTTTCCACTTCGAATTAATAGAAAAGCGCGCGCGCGCGCCCTCGGCTTTAATCGCGTTTTTACGAGCTTCCGCCCACTTCTGCCCGCGAGCCACGCAGTTTATTCGCTCGTGTAATCAAATACGAATTGCCTTTTCTGTAAGATTAATTTTTCTGTAATTGTATAGGTATTATTATAAGTTTTATGTATATACATGTAACCATTATTTTATAAAAGTGGCATAAGTCGATTTTGTTATTTTAAATTTAACAGGATATATTGATTGATATGGGTTGAAATTGTACTGGAAATATTGACACGTATCAATTAATACTTTTTTTATCGATACTTTAATTACCATTTTACATTCTACTAACAAACATTGATATTAAAACATTTTTTCAAAATAAAGAAATTTGTTATTGTCTTATGCATATAATACTATTATAATTAAAAACACATGATAACAAATAGAAATATAAGGGAATTTACATAAGGAACTTATTGTAGTTTTTATAAATGGATTGAAGTTACCGAAGACGGTTTTTTAATGAAAGGATGTTTAAAATTCAAACAATAACATTTAGCGTAGTTTATAACAAACACAATTATATTTATTTTTCATTCGTGCTAAAGTATAATGAAGTATTTTTGCGTATAGATTTAATTCTAATCTTCATTTTTTTCTCATTCCTACACTCACAATCATCTACAAATATGGAAAAATTATCGTTTGTTTGAACTCATTTTCTAATAAATATTGTATCATATCATATTATATTATCATATTATATCATATTATACCAATTTATAAAAACAAACTTCGGAAGGACATAGGCAATATTTTTTATTGAAAATCATTTTATATTAATCAATAAATTAAGTTAACGGTCTTAGTAGTCTGTTTCACCAGCGGTCAGTAGGTGACGTCTTGAATCACGTTGAATATCAACTCAAGTCAGCTTAAAATATTAATACCAAGCCAGTTCATTTGAATGATCATATACAACTTTGGAATTAGTATCCTAAAGAAGGTGTGACATTAATTGGTATTATCCTTTTTGTTCTTCAGGTTAATCGGGTACTACTCTCATACCTTATAAATATCTTTTGATTATTATACATTTTATTTTTTTTTTTTTTTTTTTTATGTTATTTAACGTCGCTCTATTTATGCTTCCAGATATCGGTGGTAATCAGCGATGGAGGTCTACGATGTGTTTGTAAACAAAGCACATGTAAATTATTATAGCTGTGCTTGTGTCAATCGGCCGAGACCGGGATTGAACTCGGGTCACCAAGTTACTCACATTTTATTATTTCTTATGTGGAAATCTCTCTCTGTCTCTTTCTCTCTGTCTCTCTCTCTCTCTCTCTCTCTCTCTCTCTCTCGGTTAAATTATTATCTCGAGCAAAGCCGAGACGGGGAATGCTAGTATGTATATATATTCTTTAAAGAAAACCACATTGGATTTGTCTATAATTTAATTAACTTGGTAAAATGGATGATAGGCAATTCCAACAGTAAGACAGCAACGGATTCCTTATAAAACTATTGATATTCTATAGTTCCTTCAGTTTTTCAACTAAAATTACTATTATCTTATTCTTTTTTTTGAAAGCGGATCTTAACACTTGCAAATACCAAGGCTTATATTACTTTCAATGTCAATTCTAACTTCGTTCTATCTTGCCATCATTTCATTTTATGTCTCTCTCTCTCTCTCTCCTTCTCTCTCGTCCTCTCTCTCTCTCTCTCTCTCTCTCTCTCTCTCTCTATCTCTCTCTATCTCTCTCTGTTCACTCATATTTTAATTTTTCTTCTAAATTAACAGTAAGATATTAATATTTTTGTCAGGCTATTCGAAAATTTTCTTTACTGTGGATATCGTTACAAGCTTTAGTTTAATGTTATATATGTGTATATATATATATATATATATATATATATATATATATATATATATTATTCCTCTACCCCTCTACCCTCTTGCTCTCTCTCTCTCTCTCTCTCTCTCTCTCTCTCTCTCTCTCTCTCTTATCTTTTTCCTGCATATACAAACTATAGACCAGTACTATTAGCCCTCTCCCCTATTTATCATTCTCTCTATCTTCTCACAACATATTCTCTATTTATAATCGCTCTTTCTCTTCCTCATTTGCTCTCTATGTACCCTGATCTCTCTTTCTCTCTCTCTCTCTCCCTCTGTCCTCCGAACGCGTCCCCCTTTCGCACTTTTATTTCCACTCGCTTTTCACAGTTCCCTTTTAGACGCTCTTCTATAGCACCGACTGGGTCATTCGTGGATCATGCATGATGTTTGACGATTACTTTTTCCATTTCCCAACCCCCGTACACCCCTTCCCTCTTGGCACTACCCTTCTTTTGGCCAAGTGATAAAAATAAAAAAGTGGTCCGGCGGAACTTACTATCTTTCTTCTTCACATATATATATATACACGTTTACATACACGTAAAGGCCGCACGGGACGTCGTCACTACCGTCATTTATTTATATTCGCGAGCTTCCTGTATAAAGCGGAACATAACAAAGAAAGAAAGAAAAAACAACAGAACCAACGGCATTAGGCCGAGTAGAACGAGGGGATTCGCATTTTTTTACGCTCCCTCATTCTCTTTTGTTCGCATCGCTGGCCGTGACTGCGCACATGTATAGATATACATTTGCGGGTATCGCGGGAGAACTGCGCGTGTAAAATCTGAGGAGTCGGGCAAAAAAAGGAGGGGGGGGAGGACGAGAATCGTCCCCGTGCCTCGCGGTCTTTTCGTACATAATATACAGATGCAAACAAACATTTTTCTAAGTGATTATTCGCGTCCGTTTGCAGGAAGGACTGGTGCATCGCTAAGCTCTGATGTGACGACGGATACATATATATATATATATATATATATATATATATATATATATATATATGTTATATATTCTCTGCTCGGAGCTCCTGACATATAATAATTTATTTGGACGAAAGAAAGACGCTTTCATTAGTTCTATGATGAAGGAGCCGAAACATTGGCATATATTCGATTATACTCGCTCGTCCTACTTATTTGTGATATAAAAAATTTTATATGAAATATTTTGAACGAATCGCGATTTTTAATACATTATAATTATTAAAATTAACTATTAAATTATGAACTATTTTTGTTTCTCTTATTTGACACCTATTATTGAAAAATAAGCGAATATTAAAAATAACATGTTAAAGTACGACGATATTGTTCTAAACTATATTAATACTTCAATTTTCCATATTGTAATTACTTTTTTTTAGATTTTGTATTTTATGAATTGAAGTTCGTTATCAAATTATAATTGAATTAAAAATAGTTTCTCCGATAAAAGTAACTATGAGAAAAATTTAAAAGATATTTTCATAGTCTTGTTACCAATAGGTATTTTATTAATACTTAAATAATATAATTCTTTATAATTTCTTATATTCAGCTGTGGGATCTATTCAACCTATATATTGCAATTCCTTATAGAGTAATATTAAGCCTTTGAATAATATCATAAAAAGCTTTCAAATACTATCGTTGAAAGAAACCAATAAACTAGTTAAGCGTGATATGCCATTGGAAAACTTATCCTACCCACTTTTAACTTTTGTAAAGCATCTTTAGTCGCTAATCACGGGCGAATCATTGTATTTTCATGTCCATGAAATTTATCGCATATATGACGATTCTGTGAAGATGATTATAAGCATTCAAGTTTTCTGCTATAGAGACGAAATTGCTTAAAATTTCTCTACTATAAGAAATATTTTTCATAATAAATTTAACTATTAAAATTTTAATGTGGAATTTCAATAAATGCATAGTTTTAGTTTTAATGGCGTGAATGGCGTTAAAATTTTGTTGCTCCTTTTACATTTTTCTTCTAGTTCATAAAAAAATTTTCTTCATTTCTACCGAAGAATGTCTCCGAGGACTTTGATTCACTAACAAAAATAAAAAATTGCGTACATCCAGAACATAAATTTACGTATACATGCATAATGTACAATATAATTCTTTAGAACGCATAGAGATATTAAAGCTGTAATACTGACTTATGCTAATGTCAAACTTTCCGTTTTGATATCTTCTGCTAATACCTGATTTAACGCGCCCCTTTTCAACTCCAACAAGCGAAGAAACTTAATACACGAGAACTGAATTCGTTAGACACTTTTACAGACTTACCTCTAATGAATAGAAGAATATATATATATATATATATATATATATATATATATATATATATATAACGGAGAGAAAGAAATGTAGGAGTGGAAAAAGTACAAGGAAGGAGATAAAAAGGTTCTCCAAGCCCAAGACAAACATCGTTTGTGACAGTGCGCGCCGCGGTTAAAATTTCGATGCTCTAAAAGTTAATGCAAACTCGAGCGCGCGGATCGCGCAGTGACCTGCGCAGAGGAAGAGGGCGGGCGAGCAGGAGGACGCGCTCGGAGAAAGGAATAGAGAGGAGCTCTGTGAATCGAGAGCTAGGAGGAAAAAGGTATAAAGAAAAGAGCGGAACACGAAGATAAAGTTTGGTGTGAGACTGGCTGGGCGTTTGGGGCGGGTTGGGAGGAGGGCAGTAGGAGCGGAACCGGAGGGACTGCGCTACCGCGCCGGGGAGAATGACTATCGTCTATAAGAACGAAGAGCACGACGAGAACGAAGCAAATGTAAATAAATGAATTAGTGACTAAAGGATTAAAATGTGGTTAACAAAGAGGGGAATGCGTGTGTGAAATGGTGTATATATATATATATATATATATATATATATATATATATATATTATCATGGAAAAGACCAGTTAGAAGAGGTACCAAGTCGGTGAAAGATAGGAGAGAGATTAAACACCAAAGAGAGAGAAACAGAGAGAAAGAAAAAGGGAGCAAGAGAAAGAAGAAGCACGAAGAGCAGAAACAGAGAAAGGTTTGAAAATCAGCATTGCTATAGAAGACGTGGATATTGCCCTGTGCGGGAAAAAATCAGCCGAATAAATTCGCCTCTTTTATACGACCGAAGTCCTCTTTGACACTTTCACTTTTCCCATCGATACTCCCTTGAAACTCGCACCAGCACGATTCTTATATTCAAATATACCTCTCCAAGTCCCTCGTCCTTTATACTCACAATTGCGCACGCAATTTCAGAGTGAATCGTTATTCGAATAACGATTCAATATAGTATTTTAGTTTCTGCAACGTTTTTGGGTATTTTTTCCGGGAATTTTCTTTTACGAGAGAAAATAAAATTCAATCGATTTGATATTTCTTAATATCTAGAAGCTTATAAAATTTTTTTATTTCCCTTAAAGTGACCTATTTCAAATAAAAAATGTAGATAGATACCTTGCCTGGATAATTTACTCACATGAAGACATTTAAAACAGTAAAATCATAAAGAATATTGCTCTGTACACTTGTCGTTCCGGTTGTAACAATAATTAACCTTATTTCTTTAAAAATAATGAAAATAATGAGCTTTGCTCGAAAAATTGAGTTGTACAATCAAAAGTTTGGAATGAATGAGAACGATTTTAATACTGCGAGAACATGATATTTACAATCAAATATCTAAATTACAAAAAGAACATTACTTCGAAAAAAATGGTTTAGATTCGAATAATAGATTTGTTATGAAAAAATTTTACTTTTTATAAAACAAATTGTGCATTCATTTTTTTATAAAAAAACATACACAGTTGGTGGATTTGAGGAAGAAATACATCGACAATGTTTATTAGGTATGTTTTAAACTCGTTTTAAACCTAAAAATAGGATTTAAAACTAATGAAACAAAGTGCTCGCAAAGTATATGAAAGGTTTGGATACCGATCAGCCTTAAAGCCAATTCTTCCGGACTTCAAACCTGAAAAGTATATGCCTTCATCAGACGGGACAGCTTCTGCTATTTTTGTATAATATCGTACCATTACGATTAGTATATGTACAGAACTGTGTTTACTAGAAATTTTGTCAAACCAAGCGACATTCTTAATCGACCTCCTTGTCAAAGTCAAGCTAGACAAATGTTAGTATTATGTTAGTCGAGATTCTGCATTCGTCACTAGTCATTCTATATGCGTTTCATACTTCAATTACATAGAGTTTTTCTTTATCTCACTCGAGAAGAAACAAAATTTTTCTGTTCAGCTTCTACACATTAATATTTCATCATATTTACCTTATCTTTATCTGCTTAAATTGTAATGATATGGATATATGTGCTGATTTGAAACAATAAAAAAAAACCGTAATATTTTTACCGCTGTCGAGAGAAAGGTAGCTAAATTCATACAATATCCCTTTTGTATCCCTATGTGGTATGGAAATCCTTGACGCGCCTTAGGTGCATAGATCCAATAATCGCACTGTCACTGTGTTCTTGACAAAAATTGCAAGTCCAGCTTTACTGAGTCTGAGACATCTGTAAAAAAAATGAAATCAACAACTGCCCTGATTGTATTTTCGCTGGTCCATGGTTCTTAAACTAATGAATTCAAATAAAATCTGTAATATTGCAAAAGCATCTTTGATACGGTGCGAATCAATGTAGTGTAGATAATACGAATTTTGTTCAACAGTTATCAGAACATACATAGATAGATTTTTATCGATGCTAATATTCTCGTTTCAATACATGAATTACAATTCAATCATTGTTTAATCATTCTTAATCAAACTATGTTTTTATCAAGCATTAGTTGTGTATGGTTATTTCCAAAAACACGTCTTTTCGAGATTATTATAAAAACCCTTCGTTCTTCTTAAAAGTAATAAAAAATTAACTATTTAAACTTTTTAAATTTTGAGATATGTGAGAGCTTTTGTGAAGGCTAAACATAAAAGTGCGCATAGTCAAATACGTAGATATTATATATCGGGCAATTGTAATGGTTCCAAATAAATATCTATTTCTCAAAAAAAAATTGTAAATAAGAAATAAACGAATCACGGCTAAAAAGTAAACTAACAATGTAAATATGAAAATACGACTTAATCCCTTCATGTGAACAAACAAATCTCCGTCCATTTTGTTCATTAATTCGTTATTCCAATAATTCTTCTTAACTTTGACGAAGTTTGAATATAATGCACACACGGCAACACACTGAGCTCTCAATTTCCCTAACAAGATGGATACATATGGGGTGACTCTGTCTTCCCCTCGCGTCTGTCTCGTTCTAGCACCCTCTCTCTCTCTTTCTCGCTCTCTCCCTTTCTATCTCTTTCTCTCTTTCGTTGTAGCTTTTAGATAGACTTTTTCACTCCTACTGTTAGAAAATATTCATACACTTTCGAAACATTCATATATATATATATATATATATATATATATATATATATATATATATATATATATATATTCAAAAGCACCGGGCACGCGCCAGAAATATTTTGAAGATTTATGACAGGCAGGAGTTACGCTACCTGTCGTTGCGTGTTTGTCAGGCATATTGTCCTTTGGCTTATGTCCTTTACTTATTCTCCTCTTGCTCACCAGTTATAGGGATGGAAAAAGTTTGCTTGGCATTTCATCTATGTGAATATATATATATATAGGATCGAGAAATTGGAGATTGAGTAAACTTTTGATATATGATGAGATATCCATAACTTCATCGGGAGGCGTTCGGGAGGAAAAAGTGGATGTTTTTTTGTAAAAAGTACACGTTTCTATATTCTAAGCGAATTTTATTTAGTTTTTTAAACAATATTTAAGTATCTTTTTAGTTTTTCTATTTTGATGAATTTGTATAGTTATTTTTTTTTCTTTGACATGGTTAAAAAAGCTGCAACATTTTCTTTAACTATGTCTCTTTTGTTGTGTTATTCTTGGTCAACTGTATTCTATTTTTACTTTTTACGTAAATGAATTGAAAAAGTGATAAAATTTAACTGAGAAATAGAACCATGAACTCGCTTACAGACTAATTATATGAATGAAGTAATTATAAATTAAGAGTATGCTAATAATATTTTGCATTATTTCTTTTGTAATTTATGAGATTTATAATAAAATAATACAATTTGTCAGAAAGTTATTTAAACAACATTATTATCCAGTTAACTTAAATTACAGGTGCATATTTAAATCTTCGTAAATTTTCTTTTTAATTACAGTTGAATATCGAAAATCTCGAAAAAAATCATATTTATAATAAAAACTATAATAATTATATAGTAAATAAAAAACGAATGCATATAAACGTCGAGAAGGTTTGCTGGAATCATATGAAAAAATAATTAAACCATATGCTTATAAATTTAAATATCACTGTTTATTTCGTTTAGCGTTATATCTGATTCAACTCGCATCATCAAACTGCAGACAAAATTTGTCTTGATATTAAAATTTGCATATTTAAGGGGAAAACAAATTAAACAACCGAAAAAATTAATGACGCTGGCTTTACATAAGACCCAAAATGCGACTATATTATAACGAATTAAACTAAAATTTTATGCGCAAGCGTCGGTATTATTTTAATATGAATTTATGGATGATTTACATGCTTTAGTTTAAGTGATCGAAAATTAATTTTTGCTCCTATCTTGTATGACCACATAGGATGGCACGATTGTTCCATCAGATGTTTGAGTGGACGAGACAACCAAGTCTTTACAGCATTCATAATATACTCTTAGTGTATAATCATATGGCTTGGTTAATTATTCGATTCAAGTGCAGCTTTTTACAATATAAACTAATTCGATTCGTTTTTAACAAAATCATAAATACTCGTTTTCATATCATTATTTTCTTCGACTTTTTTTATAAATTTAATTTTTTTCAAGATCTCTATCAGATGCAGAATTAGACGTGTATTTAGTTTGGAAGAATTAGCTCGCGGGTCGTTAGAATCTTTTTATTCGTTAGCTCTTAATTAATTAAAGAATTTTTGCATTAATTGCCGCAGTTTAGTTTTTTGCCAAGTTAAACGTTCCCGTATTTAAATTAGATCCCAGGGTATAAATGAAACCTCGAATTCAAGGAGCGGAGATGTAAAAGCCAGGGGTGACAAAGGAAAATAACCAGCAGGGCTTTATATAGCGGGTCGAAGAAAAATTTAAGAAAATAAACATCGAGGTAACGAGGTAAACTTCGATCAAAGAACGCGCCAAGTAAAGTAAAGTCCGCGTTTCCCGGACAATTCCGAAGAACCACATTTTTACCCCCGCCCCCTACCCCCCAGCCAAGTGCCACTACACTGTACAGCGAGTTAAGTGGAAATTAAAATCGCGATGGCAAAATATAAAGAACTAAGGCTTACAAAAGGCGCAGGATCGACGAGAATGTTTCAATCAAGCTTGAATCTTACACTATATATATATATATATATATATATATATATATATATATATATATATATGCATAAGTAATTTGGAATCGTGCTTGACTTAATAAAAATTAGTGAAAGATTCGCGGTGACTTATTTATTGCACGGCTTTGCTTTTTCTTCTTTTTCTTTAAAGTAAATACCCCAATTAACGGGTCGTAAAATTCACGCTATATTTCGTCGCATATAAACTAATGCAATAAGGCATTTAATAAGATTCCAAGTGTAATTAACGGCCAAGAGTCATTAAGGTGAAAATTTGTTCGCTCGCAGTTCTAGTTTAGCGAAAATTTATCGCAAGTACATTAAATCCTGCTAATCGACCATAAACAATGTAATGTCCTCAAAATTTTGGGGCTGGGAGAGGTGGTGGGAGAGGGGGGAAGGGGTAAGTGGAAAGGAGAAGAATTGGATTTTGATAATATTACTCACACATCTTTTCGCTTTATGAAAGATTCGATATGTTCTATGGGATATACAAAGTATGGAAAAGAAAGAAAGAGCTTAAGACAACGGAGAAAGAGGCAAAAGCTCGCAATATTCGCAAATCATCCGTCTCCTCCGTTCCTGTCACGCGCTCCTGCATATATAAAGTATCAGATATATAGAGTCTCTCTACCTTCAACCTGCATCTTACTATACCTGTGTACACTTTGAAACACTGTTTTAGTACAGTCTGGAGAGAAAGGGTTGAGGATGGGAATTGAGGGGATGGAAAGGGAGAGGGAGGTGGGATGAGAGAGAGAGAGAGAGAGAGAGAGAGAGAATGGTAGAGAGTTGCAAAGTGAAGAGGCCAGTCACGGAAGCGAGCGAGCGAGTGCCGCGCGGCTCGCGCAAAGCGAAGAAGAGACACCGAGCTATATGCGCGCAAACTCTATACCCCAAGAGGACCTTTTAGCCCTAATTGGCCGTCGGAATCGATATTGCCGCAGTCGCTTTCCCTTCGCTGCTGTCGCCCGCTTTGCGGCCTCTTCGCGTTCCTTCTCACTCTCTCTCTCTCTCTCTCTCTCTCTCTCTATTCTTCCCTTCCTCTGTATCTAAGAGCGCGCTCTGGGCTTGCTTCGCCGCGTGCTTTCACTCTATATATGTATATGTACAGTTATATAGTCCGCTGTGTACGATCTCGTACGATTCGCTTCATGAATAAAGATTGTCCCTCAGCAACGCTTTTTTATTCTCGAGCCCCGTTTCTAAATTCATTGATTCCGAGTTAAAGATGCAGTTCCGAAAACAGAGGAGTTAATCGAGGGGAGAGCGTTGCGCGTAGGCTTTGATCGAGCATAAAGGGAAAGCGACGGGGCCGGAGAAGGGTCCAATTTTGTGCAAACGGATTAGCAATCGTTGAAAGAGGAATTTTGAGAATCTTGTAAAAGTGTCGACGGTATAAAGTGGAGCATTTAAATTTCGTTGTATATTAAATGGGATTAAATAAAAACAAAAAACAGAAAGAAAATTTCAAATACTTCTGGGTAAGAGGATTTTGAGCGAAGTTATATACTTTATACAGCTATTGAAGAGTCGTTTTCAACTTTTGTTCAGGATTACATATTTAAGTTTTTTAATTTAATAGCTATTATTTATTTATTTCGTAAACGCTTTCGTCTTTCATTTATTATGTTTAACATATGTAGTGAATTCACTGATTTCATCAATAAAGTATTCTCTAAATACTTTATTGCTTAATTCTTCGAGCAATAAAACATTCTCTAATAATTGTAACTAAACTGTTCGCTTTAATTTTCAATTCTCATGGTGAAAAATATGTTTTTACCACTAATTATATTAATACATTTCCCAAAGTTCCACCGAGTATTACATCTCAATAAATCTTTTTCTCATTTTTCTTTTTGAGAATAGAATAAGTGAAACCATTCTGAATTAGAATTCAAACTTCCATCTAGAACGAAATAAGGACGGTAATTACATGTTTCTATTTTGAAAAATTATATTTCTTTGTTTACCTTGGGTTATATTAGACTTTTGAAAATACTTTTGCAACAACCGTATTCAAAATCTAGATACACAAGAATAAATAATAATAAGATAGGTACAACTGCATATCCGCAAAAGGAACTACGACTGCTGAAACGATGTAGAACAAAGAATTCATGTTGTAGACGTATCGAGATCGAATCCCGCTCACTTTGTAGATTGGAATAAGAATCTATATTAAAGCATCTATATGCAGATTGCCTACAAATACATTTTATATATTAAGCAAAAATGAGCATAATTAAATAAAATTTAAAACTAAAATAGACAAATGATTGCGTATGATTTTCGTAATATGCGAATGGTAATGCACGATTAACGGTATTTGATTATAGTGAAGGAAGGAAAAGCGCTTTTTTGAGACATGTTTACACTACAAATCGTATGGTTCATGGAAGACACTTACCTTGATTGTAAGAGCAATATATCGCAATCGTAAAAGTTCTTTATTTAGCAGCATAGTCAACTTACATACATAATTTTACGAGGGCAGATCAATAAGAAAACATATATGAAGAAATGTGGCGTTTCTGAAGACAGTTATCATTAAATGTTTCAAGCAACGCCATTCAATCTGTCAGACTGATTTATAGAGTAATTTTCAGTCGACAGCTGTGTATAATTTGATATACTTCGATATGATCAAAAAATTTCGTGGCATGATTTTTACTAATTGCTGAAGATTAATGTACGAAATAATGAATACTTTGAACGTATTATGTCCATTTTCATGATTTTTTGGACTCGTATCTTTCATTTCTGAGCATTAAGTGCTGAAGCTATGAAAATTTTACGTTGAAATTCGTAAAGTCAATAATGACTGATTAACATGAAAGACGTTATGAAGATTAACATGTACAGAGCAATGAAGTAAAAGTATCACAATCTTTAAAAGGTTTAAAATAGGTAGAAAAAGAGGTCATATAGCGTGTTTTGTTTCATTACAAGCAAGATCGATACAACAAAAGTAGTTACAATGTCGATCTGAATTAACGTGCTGTAAAAGTGAAAAAACAATTATAATTAAAAATTCAACAACACTTATGATGAGGATTTTTTAATAAACTAACAAATATTTAGATCGGTCTTACAGTTCTATTATAATATTAGTCAGACTGTCACCTCCGTAGAATTTGAAATATAAAACAGTTACGACTAGAGCTACCCACAAAGAAAAACATGGTTAGAAAAGTATTGCATGATTAGCATTTTAGTAAAGGACTTAAAACGTTGAACTCAACTTAATGGGATAATCGTAGGTAAGTTGTTGGAAAGGACAGTCAGATCGTTCTTTGCTGACTATTTGTTTTTCTTCGAAGGTAGTTGTAGTCATAACAATTTTATATTTCAGATTCTATATAGTTAATCATTATAAACAAGGATAGTCTGACTAGTTCTAAGAGAACTCTAAGTCCGATGAAAATATTTGTTAACTAAAAATTATTATTACACGGGAAAGATAAGTATTATCAAACTTTGGAAAAACTGCTGGACGATAAGGAATTATTGAACTGAAACAAGTTTCCGTATTTGGATCAAGAGTCTTATAAACCATGCAAAATTTTAAAATAAAACTGTCTCGTTAAAGTTCTATCCCTTTGTAAAAGGATAAGGAAAAGAAATTTGGAATTCCCATAAAGTTGCCTGCTATAGGCTGGCAATTCCGAAGGAAAGTTAGACGATACGACGATTCCGTAATCGAAATGCTTTAATACCGATAGGATATAATATACCTCGACGACTTCAAATCGCACTCATTGATCCCATTCCGGCTTGGACTTTCCCGGGTTATGGATCGGCAGCGGGTAAGAATAACGCGCTGGAAATCGAAAAGTTCCAAAAGCTGGAATTATCCTGTATAGAGCCTCGAATCCAATATATACATGCAGTATCGCGGGGATTCCCAGAGGCCCTCGAGCGACCGAGTGCGACCTATACACGGATACGATCAATATATAGAGTCGAGTCCTTGGGATGCGCTCTAGAGAATATTGGCCCGACACGTTTCTCTTCCACGACTATATGACGTTTAAAATATATAGAATCAGAAGCGCAGTTGTCCTACGATTCGATACGGCTTTTCGGTACACTCTTTATAGATATATATATACCAGCGATATTTGAAGTTCTTGGTAAGCCGTGAACGCCGACGAGCCGTGCCCGTCACGTGTACATATGACGAAGCATCGCGATCGGCTTTATGTCAGTCCATGAAACAAGGCTGTCTATCTATATATACGCGTAGATGTTATATGTCACAAATGTCGAAAAAAAACGAAGAAGCGTTCATCTAACTATTCTTTCAGTTATCATTTTGGGATAAATTACAGAAAACTCTCTTATCCACTTATTTAAAACTCATATTTACTTAGTCGAGAATTTCAGATTCCTACTTAAGGTAAACCTATATTTGTGCGTATGAATTCCAAAAATGAAATGTTTAAAAATGTTTAAAAATATAGTATGACATATGCATTTTCGGAAACTGTACGACATTGGTACACTATATAGAAACGTTGATTATATAGAAGTCATACATGAGAACTTTATTATGTTTATGTAATGTCAGCAGTTATTATGAAAATACTTGATATATTAATCAATTATGATTTACATGATTCAATTATTATATTCGAGAGTAGAGAAACTCTGAGTATGAAAATAACTCGTATAGCGATGATCAAAATGTATATATATGCATATAAATACAATTGCGCCAATCAATACTGGTCATTGTTTGTCCAGTTATTATTCCAGTTATCCAGAATTCTGTACATATAGCTGGGTAATTAACACTTCTATACCCATAGTTCGAAAACCAGATGCGTAATAATTCAAAGTACAGATTCCACTTATAATATAAAAATCAACAGTTTCTCTATTAAGTCCGAATGGGCAACGTTTACTTGTTGATATTAGGGATACAGTTTATGCATTTGGTACTGCCTCTAACAGTTGACAGGTACTCAATACAGGTAATCCGTCGAACGCATAAAACTTTGTTATATGCTCTCAATATTTAGTTCTTTGATCCTGCACTTAATTAAGTATTTACACGCAATCAACTTACCCAAGGTCCATGTCTTTTCTTTTCTTTTCTTCGAACTTAGACCAGGTTCTCCACCAATGGTGATGCCTACGCTTTCTTGGATGTTCTCAGCCTTCGTTTACTATCTTTCACACACTCTCTTTCTCTCTCTCCCTGCCTTGCCTTGCACGTGTGTATGTTATACTCCCACTTACACCCTCTCATTCCCTCTCTCCCTCCTTCACTCTCTCTTTGTCTCCCCCCCCCTCTCTCTCTCTCTCTCTCTCTCTCTCTCTCTCTCTCTCTCTCTCTCTCTCTCTGTTGCGCAAACTGTATAGCTTTAGTTTTAAGGCAGAGCAGCAGTTTAGAGATTCACCTTAAACCGTGGTTAATCCATTGGAAACTAATGGGAATTGAAAGTGGATATCCCAATGTACATATACATTAGTTGCCCCGTTCGATCGTGCATTAAGGTAATTGCAATATTTAGATCAGAGACGAAACTGGTGTAAGCCAAAGATTTCTTGGCTCTCCGCTTCGCTGGCGCGCGCCGTCAAACTTTCTCGTCTATGCGCAAACTGTGTATATATATATATATATATATATATATATATATATATACTCTGCAGCAGCCGCAGAAACGCTGATGATGCCCGAAAGTCCGCGAAAGCTCGGCGAGAGCTCTAGACTCGCAATCTGCACAAGTGTTCGTGCAAGAGAAGCTTCTGCCTTACTTGACCCTAATGCCTGATAAAATTAAAATACCATTCGCGGGCCGAGTTTATATACGTGCAGGTTATTTCGTTATTTTCATCTCATCGTTCGCCCATTCGTCACGCGCGGACACCAACCGGCAATCCAGATACGTTTTTATAAAATTATACTTTGCTTGTAGTTGAAAAAAAAACTCTGGAAAAAAATGTTCCAGCTTTATTCGCATTGATTATTTTAAAGTAGCTTAAACGCGTACGCGTATTCTGTATTATTGATTCTTAACATTAAAAATTGCATACCTCTTGACCCTATAATTAAACAATTAAGATTGGGCTATATGACTCATTACACACACTCGCGCGCGCGCGCACGCACACACAGCCAGCTAAAAGTGGAAATACTTTGACTTTTACTTATGCCTTCTTAAATGCCGCCCATAAGCAGAAGTCCCATTGTAAACACTAAATATTGTTGGAACTTTTCTGGCTCATGTTAAAGTTTCGGTCAAAATCCTTACTAAATTTGGTCTTAATTTCTACGCTCTCATGGTAAGAACTACATTGACATATATTATGTTAATACTACGTTTCACTTATTTAAAAGAAGTACTGAATAAAATAATTATTACATATATTATGAGAAAATCTAGAAAATTTTTAAATTTTTGGGAGAGCTATCAAATATTGTTTACAGAATTGTATTATATAAAGGATGACAGCGCATTTATTTTATGATTAAATCATATATATCACGCCTACATTTAAAATACTGTATCAATTTTGCATAAATTGTTTTTCCGGTCAAATAAAATATAAGTTGCGTTAAAAAATGTAAAAGAAAATTTCTTGCTATTATACACTTCTATAGAGAAGTTTCAAAGTCATAGCTAATATGAAAGTACACGTATTAATAAAAAATTACAGTAAACTGTTTTTTTTAAATGACAAAAAAATTATTTCTTAAATTATCTAAAAAAAAATGCAAAGCATTTTAAAAAAATTATAACTTGTCCTACGTTAGTTTTCATAATATCTACACGAATACCGTTGAATTTTCAGATACACAATGATTGTTAAAAAAACTATGTAAGTTTAAAATATAATTTGTCTACAGGTCATTCGTATTGAAAAATAACATGTTTTTTCCTAACACCTTTAAATTCTGTTAGAGAAATAATTGAAAATACGGGCCGAATTTTTACTTCCAAACTGCTAACATGAGAGCAAGTTATGCCATAATAAAAAAGAAATCAAAAATTCATATTAAGAAAAAAATCTTCTCGAATTAATAAAGATAATCTTGCGTTTATGATATATAATTCTCATTGTGAATAATACTATCACACATTATTATTTTTTAACATAATATTTATTTATTTTTTAAATAATAATGATTGCTGATAATTCGTATGAATTTCATAGGCAAAGCAAAAATAAAAAATAAGCTCGTAAAAAAATAAGGAAACCTATTGTCTTTTTTTATTATTTAAAGCTAGTGTTTTAAAATAGAAAGAGTAATACTGTGAAAAATCACATTTTCTACTACTTAAGGTCAAAAGTCTTCTGGATTTCCTTATATATAGTGTAATCCTTATATATATATATATATATATATATATATATATATATATATATATATACAACATTTTTAATTTTAACGTATTTTTTATTAATACGATATAATACGGAAACTAATATAGATTTGAAATGTGAGTACCAGTGACATTTTGGACTATATTCATATATTACTTATAAGATTGATGTATATATAAGATCGTATCAAAACATTATGGCCCTACATATTATATTTTCATTGAACATTAATGTTTTTAGTAAAATAATAATTTCTTGTTTTATTAATCTAAAAATCCATCGTGATATTTTATTAAAAACGTGACTTTATGAATATAGCGACGTAAACAAATAAATCAATCTTGTTCAATCTCTGTAAAATTAATATAATAAGTTAATGTCTTTTTTAACGTCCTTATAGAATAATATCTATCTTCATAATACTCGATTCAACATGACAAAATTAGAACCACGTTTGATTGCTTCAACTTAAATATAACAATTATTCACTAAGGACAAGAATTGTTTTAGTATTTATTAAAAAATACAGTAAAAAAAATAAATCATGTTCGTTTTAAAAATAATTTTAATTTCCATTAAACTACTTATATGTTAAAATATACCTAATTTTACATTCTTTTCAACCAATAGACGAATAAGTCCATTTTTATCAGAGCATTTTCAATATGAGATGGTTTTCAAATACATGCATCCGTATGCCCACTTAATGAATCCTGCTGACTAATTGGATAACATTTATTCAGTTCATATACTTGAAATGAAAATAATTACTAATAACAGTCCCAATGAATCCAGATAAAATTTGTAATAATATTAAAAACATACTACATGAGCACGTATTTGCGAAAGTATCAACGTTAAAGTAGAATATCATATCATGAATAACTATAAAGTTTCATTCAATTATTTTATAAGCTCGTATCCAACGCTAACGGCGCGGTTAAATTAACCAATACTAGCTTACAAAATATATTGTATCAGACAATCGCAGACATTATCAGATATTATTTCAACGTATGTATGTATGTGTGTATGTCTGTGTGTGTATGTGTGTGTGTGTGTGTGTGTGTGTGTGTGTGTGTGTGTGTGTGTGTGTGTGTGTGTGTGTGTGTGTGTGTGTGTGTGTGTGTGTGTGTGTGTGTGTGTGTGTGTGTATCAAGAACCAACAGCGCTTTCTCTGATTTCCATCGATTGGCCAAATATGATAACCGCTAGGTATAGCGCTGGAGGAATCTTAGATTGCCCCCGTTCCTTTATACGAAATCTACGGACCTATCGAGGACGCATATATGGGAAATCGAGTATACGGGCCAATTGATGTAAATATAGAGGAACGATATTTCAAATATCGTTGTTATGTAGGCCTTCTTCGTGCGCGCGTCCGCGACAGGCATGGAAACAATATTGGACGAATCGGAATTTACGATGAATTCGGAAGTCTGCTACTGGAGCTGTGGTGGGGTGAGTAGGCGAAATGTCAAATAGTTGACCGCGGCGATGCAGTCGGCGCTATATCGATCGGATTCGCGTGCGCTAAGACCGTTAAAAACTGTAGAATTTTTCGCTTATTCTTTAGTTTATCTTATATATATATAGTATATTTGACTCGAAATAGGCAATCCATGCCAATAATAAAAGTTATTTTACTTCATCAAGGTAGGATTTATTACAGTATTATAAATAATAAAACAACAACCTTAGTTCCAATAAATTTTTTTAACAGCGTGAAACTTCAAATATTAGATCGTCTGCTTTTCGTGTGTTACAGTAATGTTTACCTGTTGTTACGTAATATAGAGAACTTAATTAATTAGCAGTTAATCAACGAGTGAAAAATAAATGCACAATTATTGTGGAATAAATATTAAAAATTGTCAAAATAGAATGAAACGAGCATAAACATTCTATAGGGAAAGAGAGAAATTTTAATTGTGCCAACTGGAATTCCTTCGAAAATAGGACAGTTGATTGAAAATGAAGAAGGTTGATGAGTTATTAATTGTTAGGGAGATATGAAGAATGTAAAACTGTGTATATCGAAATTTTGGTCAACAGATAACATTTTCTGAATCGGATAAAATTTCACGACAAATGCAAGGTTTATCTATACGAAAAAAGATTTTTTTTTATACACGGAATATTTGAAAAAAATAAAGATCTTAAACTATTCTAAAAATTATGATTAGATGAAAAATGTAAATATAAGCGCTTTCGGATTTTAATGGAGATATCTAATAGCTCTTGGCTTTAATTACACGTTGAGGATAATTTCAAGATCGGTACTTTTTCAAGTATAGAGCTACATTTTATACCTAAAATATAGATATAAAATTTTAGATTCGTTAACATAGTTCATAATGAGAAATTGTAGATATTTTAGATATCCGTAGAAAGCTTAAATGTTTTAGTTTTTGTCAGATAGTGTGCAATGAATAAGGCCTTACGACAATGTATAATTAATTAGTTGTAGTCGAAGCCAATCTTTTAACTTTCAAATATTTAGCTTACAATTTTAATCATGTATTTAATGCTGTAACACACCCACCTCCCAACGTCTCTAATGTGCGTTCATTTACCGAAATAAAATGTCTCGCTCGTCAATTTGACGACGATACACTTTGAAGTAACTTCTCCATATAATGAAATTTTCAAGCTCTACGATAGATATATTTATTGAAAACCACAAGCCTGTGTATCTATAAACATTTGTTTTACGAAATCCTCATGTTCTAAATCTATTTATTTGAAAGACTGGTTTTGGAATAAGCCATATGTCAACTTTTTATATATATTTAATAATGTATTATGTTCAGCTTTATTGAGTAACGCACTTGACAAGAAAATAACTTCCAATTATTCCGCTGCTCCATTTTCCTCGATAATGATTTACTTATCGATTTTCGAAACTACCTTTTTTGACCTACCAGTCAGTTATTTATATTGTCGTACATCGCCTATCTTTCTATGTTAATAATGCAGTAATAACGAAAAGTATAAAGGAACTTAGTTTTTTCTCAATATATCTCTATGTATTTAATAAGATATAAATACTGATTAAATAAGAATATTATCATAATAGTTTCATACTATTACGGATTTCAGTTTTCCTTTCAAAAGATTCATCCTTATTACTCTGTCTATTTACTTATCTGAATTTAAGAAATTTGATCGCAATAATAATAAAAAAACTGCTAGAAATTTTCGAAAATTTTGACAAACAATTTTAATTCAAACAAGTTTAATATTTTTATCTACTGATTTAATTCGACATTTTTTTATCACAAGATTATATTTTACTCTATAATAATCATTTATTTTTACAAGTAGTCGATATTTTTCTTAGTGAACGTTCTTTAGTTATTTCGAGCATATTGAGTTAAACTCGTTTTGATTCTAAAGAGATTCGTAAAGAAAAAATGATTCATAAAGAACTTCTCTGATTTATTAGATGTCCTTTTCAGGTCACTTAGTGCCGTAATTTGCTTATAATAGTATTACATCATAATAAGATCAATATACCGATCCTTGACACTGAAAAAAAAAACATTTCAAGAAGATTTTTAAGAAGTGCAAAGTAACAGGTTTTAAGGAGAAATGGCATGTTTGATACTTTGCAAGAGATTCCAATGAAGAGACTTTACTTGAGCCGAGCGCCGCTGTAAATCGTTATAATTTTGTATACTTTCAGTGCTGCACTTATCTAATAAATTAATTCCATGCTTAAGTCAGATTTTATGCAGATGAACACACAGCGTTTCTTAAATAGACCGACTGCTTTGTTTTATTAGCAATCGAATAGAACTGAATAGCTGCTTATATAAAAAATATAGGAGCTCCAATTTTTTTATCTAAAATATTTAAACTAAAACATTTTGGAAAGCTTGCTCGATAATGCATTACTCTCAATCAGTAATTTTTTTTTTCTTTTAAATTCTCGGTAAGCTTTTAGAGCATGTGTCATAGCATTTCTATTCTTTGTTTCGTACAAACAAGATTTTATAGGAATTCTCTATAGAATAATATTTAATAAATATAACCCCATATATAATATCTTCCATATTAAACAGGTTTCTGATCAGAGAGTTCATGCGCTCCTCAATAGCTTAATATTTAGAAAATGTGTCCAATTCTATTTTGAAATTTTAATGGGATAATCGAAAGAGATGCACTAGTATATATAAATACCCTAGTGCTTTAATATTTAAAATATCTAAATATTTTAAATATAAATGTATTTTAAAAAAATCGGCGAAAAATGTTCTAAAGTATGTTTGTAATTCATTCCTTAGTTGATACCTTGTTAATAGTATAGCGGACTATTATTAATTTCTCTATTTCCTTCTCCATCATCGTGTATTAAAGAACTCTGCAGTAAACTTACCCGCGTGTTTCTTTCTCAACCCTTTCATGCCACGGCCTAAACTAAAGTTTTTTTAAAACAACCTACGAGACGTTTCGTGACGAATAGCTTATACACTACACGTTAAATCGCCCATTGCTTTTTAAAATCTTATCAATCAACTCGAAATTCAGTATTGTCACATATAACTCTCTCGGCTCGGCGTATTTTTCACTCAAAGTATACCCTTGGCGAAACAGTAAAGTCGCCTCCCCCCCTCCCTCCCACTCTGCCCCGTCAGCCCGTAATCAATAGCTCTCGCTTACTTGAACAATTCTTTAATGGCCGCGCCTTTAATCATTCCACTCGCTCCTCCTTTATATCTTCCTGAACAATCTGAAAGTTCGCCAACCCTCCATATATACATACGAGTGTGTCTGTGTATACGCGTGCGCTCGTGCGCGCGTATGTGTACGTGCACATATATAGTTTTTGTTCCTTCGGGTCTGGCTACCCGGTAGCATCGTCTCTATTCCCTAGTCGAGGGCAAACCTGCAAAACTCGAGGCTTGACTCGGAGGAAAGTCCATACTCTTAAGCAAGCGTGTATATATATATATATATATATATATATATATATATATATATATATGTATAAAGGAGATTTGCAAACGCGCGCTGCACCCACTACGATTCTCATGCCCACCCCAGACCTTCGGTTCACGCTTTTTTCACAGGATGCACATAAAAATTTATTCGAACGTTCTTACTGTACCAATTCCTGTATATACATACGCACTAGTACACACGCGCGCACAGACACACACACACACACACACACACACACACGCAAACATAGAGAGAGAAGAGAGAGAGAGAGAGAGAGAGAGAGAGAGAGAGAGAGAGAGAGAGAGAGAGAGAGAGAGAGAGAGAGAGATAGAGAGAGAGAGATGCACGCTCCGTCCCGAAAGACCACCCAATCGAAAGTTATATATCGGAGTATTGAACCAAAAAAGTCTTATATATGTGTACATAAAATTGCCTTTACCACATGCAGTCTATACCGAGGTCTATACGATGGCGCCGCAAAGTTATATACGATCAATTTGCGATCGGGTTGAAAATAAAGCAGCGAGAAAGGCGCACGACGATATTTCCACGTACGAACACAGAACTCTAGCGCGTTCCCTTTACCACAAACTCCTGCCCCGTTCCTCCCATCACAACGGAATCATCCCGACAGACGCGATTAATTTGCGCCTCTATCCTCCTTTCCCGTCGGCACGGCGCGGCGCGGCGCGTTGCGGTGGCAGTGGTCGAAATTTATTCGCCAGCAGAGCCCCGCTCGTCAATTTGCATTTCGATTAGCCAGATCGTTGTCATTGCACCCTCAAGACTACTCTTTTATTTCTCCGTCCTCGAGGTCGTCTGGCAAAAGGCACGCGACAAGGACGGCGAGAGCTTCCATCGTTATAAATATAGACATCGGGCCGAAATGGAAATATACATATATATCCAGACAGAAAGGGCAGGGACGATGGCGCCGAGCTTTATCGCTCCCTCGCGGACCATCGTCTCGTGAGGGGAATGTCGCCGCGGCTTAATAACGTTTCTTACGTAAAAGCTTGCCACTCTCACCGGCGCCGCACTTATTTTCAGCAATGCCGCGCCGTAAACGTATATAATGAATGGCACGCCAAAGTTCGGAGGGTTGTAACTAAATATATATAGAAAGACGAACGCGAGAGAAAAGAGCATGAATAAGATAAGATAAGATTTTTGTTCTTGCGGCTTTCATTAATGACATGACGGCTTATTGGTGCTATGTATATTGAACATTCCACGACAACCGGAACAAAACTATAACCGAAATTGCTATAGCAAACAATGATTTCCTAAGAAGCAAAAACAAAAAATCCTTAAATTTAGGTCATGTTCAAATCAATCGTCAAGGAAGAAATTCTAACTGGCATTACACATAACGTAGAGTTTTGAAACTCATATAATCGATGTTGGAGTCTTTTAATTGATAATTAATTTCGATCTGTGTTCAAAAATATAAAAATTATTTAATTTTTTTTAAATTCTTCGAACGAAAAAAATCTTTTTAATTGAATGCTCATCAACTTAATGTCCTTTTTGATGCATTAAGTGAGCTCATCTGGCCCATTGAATTTTTTGGTTAGTGACTTAAATTGATTCTTTAAGACAGAGAAAAATAAAATCTTTAAATTAAAAAGATTACCAAACCAAATGTTCTAGCTTCAACTGTTGTTAGTTAACTATTCTAAAAATTTAGTAAATTATGTTTGCAAAATATAAATGACAGATCGAAAAATTTCAAAATAGTGAATAAAATCTAATATTGCAAATGAAGAGTTAAAAAATTAACGAATTTACGTCTGAAAGATCATGCTACATCCTTATGGAAACTGGGTTTCGGCGAATGGCATTCATAGGAATAATAGCTATTAGATCATCGGCGAATTTATTAATATGACGCCTCATAATATCCTCATAAAAGTATCAATGAACACCAAGTTTATAATAATTAGCCAATTTCGTTCCGATAACTCGAACTCTTTGTGTTAAGATTGATGCACACACCATCCAGGACCATCCAGATTGATCATCAGAATCTTTATGCACCACCCGTTGCCCTAGCTGACCGATGAGGGGTTATGGGATTATTATCTACTGCTATTCAAATCATAACGACAATGTACCCATGAAGAGTTCGAATATAATCTGAAGCACTTGAAACTCAAAGATATACAAGGAAGCTTTCGAGGTATATCCTCCTACGATTAAAGTTCGTACGATATAATGGCGAAAAGTAAACATCTAAAGTCGTAGATCACCCCAAGGATCCTCATTACCGGCCATCTAGAGCACCGAGTCCTGTGTATAAATCCCGACGATCTGTACCTATTGATCTAAAGCGCATACACAATTTAACAGAAAAAATTCAAGTTAAATTTACTTGAATTCAGCTAATTGTTTTCATCAGGTTTTTCACCAAAATGCTAAATGGCATATAATTTTGATGTCTACAAATCGAAATACATCAGCTTTGGAACGTGCTTACATTGAGATGTTTTATCAGGATGTTAAAAGCTATTATAATACGACTTTAATTAATTTCGCCAAAACTGAATTTTCATACAAATTTGACAGGACCTGTCGTTCTGCGAGATTTGATGGTGAATAATTACGAATTTGAAAGCATACTTCTTACATCCAAGAATTTCATCGTAAATATTCATATTTGGCATTAAACAGTTTTCTTGCTTATATAGAATTTTTATAGAACTGTCCATATATATTTAAGTGTAAGCTCGTAGCCAAGTATTTTAGTCCTAGGGTGGCAAGTGTTTCATTCCTTCCCTCTCCTTCACCCTGTGCTCCGAAGGATCGACATAATTCACCCCGTATCCGAAGAAAAAAGTTCGTTCAGAGAAAAAGAGAGCGAAATTTGTAGAAATGGTCCTGTCGTTGAGTTGAGCATTAATTCGAGGCAGGCACTTTTTATTGTGACATGGCTGAGGGAGCGATTCAAATAAAGAGAAATGCGACTGTCCGTTTAGGAAAGGCTAACATTTTTTCATTAATCAAGGCAAGAGACGATAAAATGATGCCTCGGTTAGTGAATGACATATTTTTATAATTTATAGGTACTTTCTTCGAATTGATTCGAATAAATGTTATGTTTATCGTTCGCACTGAAGATTAAATTATTATATTTAATAATATTCCAGATGGTCGTTCCAGTTTGCATGAGTAAATTCAAATTTGCACGCTTATGTGGATATAAATTTAAAAATACCGTTTTCATAATTTATTGCAGTAAAGAAAAAGCGAAACCAATTTCAAGATAATTTAATATATTGAGTTAAAATAATTGGTGATAAAAATGTATCTACATTGAAATATTCCAAACTATAAATAAGTTATTGAAACCGGCATAAAAAAAATGTTATACATTCTGAATATAGAAAAAATGTATAGGTATAAAGCTATAATTTACCTTACATCGATGCTACTAACAAACACTATCACGATTTATTTCACGCTAAAAAGTAACACAATTATCGAATTCGCGATGAATAGCGAAAAGTAGCACAGCTCAAGCACTCCGACAAAAACTGACATATGTAGTAAAATTAACAACGAAAAATATAAAATGAGATTTTTAAATATGAATCCTTTGAACCCTGATCATAACTCTGCTCATAACTTAATCTGCCTTTTTTAATGCTTTGAAACAAAATTTTAAATTCTATACTTTTATGTATACGTGCATGTGTTAATATTTCGATATCAAATTCGAAATATGCTAGTATTAATTAGAGATATCGATATATATTTTTTAGAACGAATAAAAAATTTTTTGTCGATCTATTTGTATCGTATTGTCGAATTCGCTTTTTCTGAGCATTCCTCCTGTCACTATATTTGAACATGCATAGTTCGCCGCTATATTATGGTCAAAGAAGTAAACACTCGATAATAAATTGTACTACATATGAGGGTGGACTAAAAAATCACGCGAATAAGATAAGTCAGGTACGGCGGAATGGAATATTGCGGGTTACCCAATACGGTGTTTGAATCGATAACTATATAACTCAGTATGCGTAGAGCCTGGTCAATGTGAATGCACTTAATATGAGTTAAGTGAATAACTTGAGTGCATAATTTTTAGAACTTCGGCGAAAACATGAAATAACGGCAACGTGGCTTAACTAATGAAGATGATACCTACGTACAAGACATTCAAATGAATGGTTTTTGCGTTACAAGCATGAAGAGATAGATCTTGAAGATCAGCCTCGTTCTGGATACCTCTCAACTTTAACGGAGGACAATTTTGAAGAAATCAATGTCTTTAATAGTAATGACTAACGCCTTGGGAATGCCATGGATGTTCAAGCAAAAGATTTTCTCCAAATTTTATGTATGAAAAGACTAATTGTTTATCGCTCTTTCTTTTCTTATTTATGTCACCCTATTCCCCGGACCTATTTCATTACATAGATTCGAGCAAAAACAAAATGAATATGTTTTGGGGCTGTAGAAGTAATCAAACAAAATCGTTGGAAGGATTTAAGTACACAGCAGAACGTAAATTTAAAAACTCTTAAATGCGCAATGGAAAAACAGATTTTAAACAATACTAATTGACTTGAAGATGGTTCGCATTTTATGTGAAAATGTTTATTGTTAAAAATTATAACAAATTCTCCATTACATCTGAACCCTCTTTCTATAACTACCAAAGTCTAGCATCGATACATATAAAATTGTCCGCTTCAATCTAATTATCGTCGCACGAAGTGTAATTTTAGCAAATACTGCGTATGCAATATCCGGAGGCTCGTAAAAATGCAGTATCAAGCCACGATTCGACTGCGCTGGCAAATGTGTAATTATTAATTTCGAAACTGAAATGAACGAAAAGTCGCTTTCGTGCAGTTTGTCGAGGGGAGTTCCTGTGGTCGTTATTCGTTGCGCAGAACCATCAATGAATCGAGGAATAAAAGGCTTCCGCAATCCAACGATTGGTTTGCGTATAGTATATTATATATTCAACAAAAATCTTTGAAAAAACGATTTCGTAATCAAAAATTATACTAGAAAAGAATTTTAAATTTACTAGAGTTTTGAAAATTTTTGTATAAGAATATATGTTGATCTTGAAAATGTTCTTATTTAATTTAATAAATATAATACAGTTATTCATTTAGCCTGTTAATTGCGTTCTATGGGAAAGTTGATGTTTTTTAGAAGAATAATACAGCCAGTCGAGCGAGTAAAATAGAACTGAGCATTTCTATACATATAATAACAGTCGTTATATATTGATTTAAAGAACTACATGATAGCGTCGGCACTTTCGACTTATGCGCGTATAAATAAAGAAATAAAAATATGCAATCAGACGTATTCACGAATAACTAACTAGCTTTACTTATGCATTATAACGACCGCGCCGAAGACGTATAAAGGAGGGATCATTATTTTGCCCCGACGCGGGCGTACGATAAATCACCAGACGCCACTGGGATCGTTATTTTTCGTTTTCGTCTGCTCCTCCATGAGCCTCTGCATTTCACGGCACTCCTGGCCCTCGTAGTCCCAGCAGTACGCGACCATCGGCACGTCCGTGCAGAAGCAGAGCGAGCAGCCCCGGAACAGGAAGGTCCTCGGTGCGCACGCGATGTACTCTGAAAGTATATATACATATATAGGAAAGGTCGGTATATGTAGGAGAGAAAAAAGAGAGAAAAGGACAGTCGAGGATGTAATTAATTGGATATATACGGATACGTTCGCATGTGTTTGAGAGAACGAGGGGAGGTGGGACAGAAGTTCAACGATATACATATACAGTATAGTCGTATGCAATGTTCGCGCAATATCTATGGCTGATATGCGGTCATACTTACTCCGATACGGTCGGGGCGTTATCTCGTCTGCGGCGGCCAGTCCCTTCCTATCTTTCGGCCGGTACGTGGGCACTGGAAATCAGATACGATCTAATGAATGACATCCAATTGCGATGAACGCGAGCGCGGCCAGAAATTTAAGCGGGCGATCATTTTATTTTCATGTATATTTAGTTATTCTCGTCAAATACAAATTCAATGTTTGTACTTCTTTAACACGGCACTCTATCATCGACATTGCAATTTTAACGAATTTTTTTTCGGTAGTCGTTGTGTTACATATAACATGAATGCAATATATCAGTGCGTAAGTTTTGATTTCTATTCCACGAGGCTTACCCCCCCCCCTCCTACTTGTCGAGTAAAATGTTTTTTATAAGATAAATAATTAACTGGCATACCCGGGATAATATATACTATTCCTATAAACCCAAATACATATTCTGAATGTTCGTATGATAATGTATTTTTATTCCACTCTAAGCTCTAAATTACTGACTTCTTCAACATAGGTTTATGACTTTTGTGGAATAAAATATAATTGAGCTTTTATACTGTACGCATTAATTTTTACCTTAAGGGGACACACCACGGTTCAATTACAAAAAATAAAACTTATTTTTTCTAGAATAAGTAAAGATTATTATCCCGAATTAAAAAAGAGTTTCAGATTTATTTAAATCTACATGATTTGAAGTTATAATAAAAAGTACGAACAAAAAGCAAATTTACTGACCTAAAAATTTTTGGATCCAAAAAGCTCAACTTTGAGGATATTGCTGTTTAATATATTTATTTTGATATCTATAGAGACAACGATCTTTAAATAAATAGAAAAAAATATATCAATATGTATAAATTAATCAATAAGCTCATTTGATCCATCAATTTCATTGAAATTCTATGGTCAGTGTATTTGGATTTTGTACATACTTCCTATTACAACTGGAAATTATGTGGATTTCAATTGATTCTAAACTCCTTAAATTGCAGACAATAATTTCTACTTATTGTAGAAAAGACAAGTTTATCTATAATATTTATAGTATATTTGAAATTATTTTTTTACTTTGTAATTTAAAGATGGTGTATATACTTTATGAGAATCATGAACATGAACTTGGAAAAAAAATTGAACGTTTCTGAAATAATATCATGAAAGGATTTCTGAAGTAATTTTTATCAAGTCCTCATAATGAATCTTTCAGACAATTTTTTTGAAAGTAGTTTTTTAAAGACAAATAGGAATTATTGCAGAACGAAATGCAATAAGACTTCTGTAATAATTCTAATATTCTTTTAAAATTCTATTGCTGAAAGCTTTCTAAAAGGATACGAAAAAGCTTCTTAAAAATCTTGAAAGGACACTTGCAGAACCCATGTAAAGTACCTTTGTATAAGTTAAAAAGGATTTTTTCTCGTATTTTTTTAGAAAACTTTCATCAAAAAAATTCTGCAAAAAATCTATTAGTTTTTCAGAATCATTTTTCTAAACATTTTCGCAAAAAATACGAAGATTCTGTTGAAAACGAAACTGAAAAGGAGTTTTAAGAGTCGCGTTATCGCCGTTTTTCTTGCAAAATTTGTTGGAGTGTAACGATATGTGTACGGATGCAGAGAGAGGGAGATAGACAGAGTAACCGTGAGTGATCGAGAGCATATGAATCAGGTATGAAAAGTGGAAGATACGGAAAATGAATGGAAAGGAATAATATTGTAAAAGATAGAAAGTGGGAGTAGAGACGAACAGAAGTTTATGCTATTACTTGAATCTTGGTAGAAGATGCGGGAGAAGAGAAACCTTTAGATCAAACAATTTTGCAAGAATGCCAGAATTCATTCAGGTAGGTCATATGAATCTTTTAGAATCCTATCACTGTAGGATTTTTGAAAGACTATTTTCTTTTCTTATAACGCATCAAATAATTTTCAGAATCCTTTTGCGTCTAGAATATATTTTTATTTCAACCATTCCATTCAGTTGTATATGAATGTCAAGAAAATGTTTATATTTCTGTGTACTACAATTACAATAGTTACATTCATACAACGTATGTCACAATCGATCATCAAACAGTTCAATTCGCACAAATTCAAAATATACTTGCGCAAATTGGTGTTGAGTTTTATTTATCTTATACCTCAAAAGCCATAAATCACATTAGGATCAATTTTGAAGTTAGAGCATTGTTAAATTCTTTGCACATACACGAACAGGTTTGTTTTACGCACGCTTGTCTTCTCGAACCTTAGCGGCTCTCTAACTACTCGAAGCGCGTGATTATCGAGCGAGCTCTAGAGCCAGCTTCGGTCGAGCAATAAACTTATCACACTAGTTGAGTACATACATTATAATTACTTGCAAATTAGTCCCGGGTCGCGTAGCGATCTTTTCAAGAAATCTCGATCAATAAGCAGAACGAACTATTTTTTTCTTCATTTTTTCTGTTGTTAACATTTTTTTTCAATATTCTATCATATAAGTTATCAGAAAATTTTTCAATGCTTTAAAAAATAAACAAAGAAATTATACGTAGAAATATATAGGCAAGTTTTTTATTAAATTTATTAAACGAAAACTTATATGATCCCCAGGGTCATTTCGAAAGATTAATAGGTATTAGGGAAAAAATTGTGCTATTTGTCATTCTGCAACCAAAAAAGAAGTTTCCTTTTAAAATTTCAATGTTGAGCTTTAAATTACCTTTAGTCACGTCAGAAGTCAATATCAAGATCACCATAATATTCTCCGACCAAATTAAGAAATTTTTGTGTAATAAGTTTTTCAGAAAAATGTTTCAGATCATGATCAAGACGCGGTGGGGTTCGATACTTTTTTAAGACACTGTAGAACAATATATATTTTTTCAGAATCCTAATAGACGGACAGTACATAGAATAATTTGTAAAAAAAATCTAACATTGTGCTTTATAATAATGATATCCATCAGTCAATATTTAAAATTTAAAATGTAAAAACCACTTTTCCATTCCCGTTGCGGATCGGTAAAGAACGAGATGCTCGTGAAGAGTTGATTCTAGCTTATTTTATGGCTTCTGAAAGAGCCTTTGTTTATGAAAGTATAGAATTTGTTTATGAAAGTGTATAATTTGTTTGTGAAAATATATAATTTACTTTTAAGACTAATTCAATGGCAATAATATTATTTATGTAAGTTATAATTTAAATGAGTTGAAATTCTATGAATAAATTAGATAATTTGCGTTTCTTTTGTAAATAATAATAATAAGTAATTAAGACGAACTTAAAATTGTTGTCATGATTAACGTGCAAATGATGTTGATACTATTATTACAGTTATTGTAGTTAATACAATTATTGTAAATGATACGATATTGTGAGTATATTATAGATTACTATCAAACGAATTATATTAATTATATATAATGAATATAATATTGTCAGTGTAGTTAATATTTCATTTACATTGCTAATGTTGATACAATAAGTGTGTATTCGACAATAAGAATGGGACATTCTTGATCGTGTTCCGCGAACGAGGGAAGAGAAGTTAATTGCGTCGAATAGCCCGTATTATATAGATAGATTGATAAACTACGTTAAAAAAAATTGTATACTGTTACAAGTGAAGTGATAGACAAATTGCGTAAATCACAGTATTGGAACCGTTGTAGTTCGCACAAGAAAAGGTTTGTGTCGAAGTTAATGACTTCCCTAAAGGGGGCCTCAATGCACGTATGAAGCTCGCTTTACAGGAACGAGTACGAAAGTATTCGGGCGCCCGATTAGGTTACGAAGTGCTTCTCATCCTTCGTTCGCAAAATGATTGGGCGCAAGCCGGGGCGAATAAAAGACAGTTCTAATCAGGTCGAGAGCCAAGGCTGGTAAAACGAGGGACAGCCTATCCATAGAAATTGGCGCCTGTATTAAGACAACGGGCTTATAAGCGGCAGAGGGCCAAGTATAATAGCGAAAAGAGAAATGGTGGGGAAGTGTTATAAAAGGAGCGCAATTGCACAGGAGGATCAGTATTCGAGCAATTTTATAATAAGAACAAACAAATATAACTTAATAAAACTTAACAAAAATTTAAATAAATTACGTAAACTAATAAATAAAATAAACACATAAATAAATAAAAATATCAGTCTGGTTATTTCCCTCGCTCCACACATCTCCCGAGCCAGTTTTTAACAGACGGTATTATTTATGAAAATCATTTATTTTTTAATTTTTATATATAATAAATAAACTCTCTCTCAAATGTTTAACAGACCACACCTCAATTCAACTAGAAATTTTCTATAAGCCGCTTGAACATTTCGTCGTGCATCTCTATTTCATTTATGCAAAACTATTGTTGACTCAAAAATATAATCGGAAGTAAATAGTATCGTATAATGACTGTCTCAGATTACTGTTAATTGTAAAAATTTCAACTTTTCACATATCAGTTTGCTGAATATATATTTTTTTACTTTCTTAGTCGTGGAATCCTTTCGTCTAAAATCAACTAAACTTCCAGTTTTCTTTTTACTGATCTACAGCATCATAAAGGTCTCGACAACGTCTCAGCTTTTGCTTTATTAAAAAATTTTTATGTTTTCTTTTTGTGTAAAGGACGTGCTCCGTGAGCCAGGAATATAGTGTAGCTTATATATCTTTATGTATGTTATATATTGTGAGTCAATACACGGTCGACTTTTGGATTTTTAGGCTTAGAAGTAAAAAAGTAACGAAAGTAGCTTTAACAAATATTGTAAAAATTTTCTTTAAGGTAACCAAATAAAAATATTTACCAACAATTAAAAATTTCTAGACAATTCTAAATCTAATCTAAATAAATATTCTAAAACAATTGTCTTAAAAATCTGACTATATATTAATAGCCGAAATTCTAGATTAACGAAACTGGCGCTCAAAACATAGTTAGGAAGTATTTTCGGTAGACAATAAACTTAATAGTGATTCTCTAGATTTCATCATTTTATGATTCTTTGAAATTTAAAAGTTACAACTACCCAGAAACTCGAGCAATTATTTTTTTCCCCGTGATTTCTTATGATGTAGTTTTATGATAAAACGAATCGAGCCAACATAAACTTGAAAAAGATAAAACGAAGGTTTGTAAGTATGATTCATAATCCACTGGGTCATTATTTCCATTTGGTCAAAAAACTAATCAACAGTGGAGGATGGTCAGGGTCAAAATTATTATCCCTACTCGTGAAAGAAAATTGAAGAAAAAAGAAATCGAACATCCTTGAAATTTGGATAACTTGCGGATACTATATTGATTGCGAGCTCCGGTGCAGAATTCCAATGAGGTTTGAAGGCCCATTTCCCACTTATCGCCGTTTAAATTTAACACTGGGCTTTTATGGAAATGCAAGAAATACATAAGACGCGCACTGTACGATCATAGCCTCGCGCACGATCTTAGATCTCGTTACACTCTATTCGATAATTAACAGGCCAATATATGTGCGCGTTATAAATTGAAATTGTCAATAATTCGGAAACGGTTTTTGTCTAAAACGTCCTGGAAATTTACAACGCGGAGTTTTTTGCGTAAATATTTATTGCAATTTGTCAGGATTTCAGAAATGTATATAGGAATGCTTGTTTTCCATTTGATCACTTGTTACATCAATTGGGACAATAAAATGGCCCTTAATTCGCATTGCTTAATTATCCAAGCTTCGATTTATCAAAATTCAAGTAACCCGCTAAAATCTCACCTGATTCATAATAGTAACGATTCTCAGATCCGGCGTTGATTGGCCGATGGATCTTCAATGTCGAGGCAGCCTCTGCATATGTAAATATAAAACAGACACAGCGGAAAAATTCATATTATAACAATCGAACAATATAATATCTACAATTTTATCAACAGCACAGTCGATTGTCATGAAAACTATAACAATATATTACCCTCGGTGAACGTCGACGAGGCCACGAGGACACAGAAAACGAGGCAGAAGCAGCCGTAGCAGCCGATAATATCCGCGAACTTCATCGTCGTATATATATATATATCTCTCTCTGTATATATTTTTGTAATCACTCTCGATCACCTCGTTGCGTTTGGCTCGTGGACTGCGATGCGTTCGCCACACGCGGGTATAGGCCGTCGGAGAAGATGTGCGTGTGGCGGCGGTCGCGGCCACGGGCGCAAGGTCGAGCGCGAGTAGAGTGCACTTAAAATTTTCTACTCCCCCCCCTTCCCCTCTCTCTTACTCACTCTCTCTCTCTCTCTCTCTCTCTCTCTCTCTCTCTCTCTCTCTCTCTCTCTCTCTCTCTCTCTCTCTCTCCCTCTCTCCTTCCCCTTCAACGCACCGATGCACGTTATGTGAGCAAATCGTTATAAGTAGCCAGGACAGCCGCCGTGTTGGTATATGCGCGTGTGCGCACGTCCGTGTGCATGTGTGCATTAATAACAACAACTGGTCCCCGCGGGCGGTCTCGCGCGTCGATTAACCGCACCGCGGCGAGGACGCGCGCGAGTCCGCTGCCCGAAAAGTGGAACGAAGAGGAGAGAGCAAGAGAGAGAGAGAGAGAGAGAGAGAGAGAGAGAGAGAGAGAGAGAGAATTTGCCTCAAGCTGCCTTCGTCTTAGCACAGCTGATGATACGGTACTTCTTATATACTGGACGAGTAGAAAGAGAAAGAGAGCTACGGTACCAATGCAATGGGAGCGTTTTTCGATGAGCCCGCTTTTAGATTTGCGAGGCAAATTTTGATAATACTTGGCCAATTTCCACGTGCAAAATCGAGCAACGCCGTAATTCAAAGTATGGCATACATAAAGAACTACATGGCGTCGTCCTTGTTTCATCACCGTTATAAAGGTGAAATACGTTTCGTTATTTTGTCAACCGGTACAAGTAGGAGCGTACATATGTATGTGTATATATATATATATATATGTGTGTGTGTGTGTGTGTGTGTGTGTGTGTGTGTGTGTGTGTGTGTGTGTGTGTGTGTGTGTGTGTGTGTGTGTGTGTGTGTGTGTGTATATATATATCGGTATATATTTAAATGTTTTACGCACTGTTATTGCCGAGGCAAGCGAAACTATAATCAAATGCATGGTCGACGTGAATTGACAGTAAAATTTAATAACAAATTATTGTTTATATTCGCACAGTCAAATTTCTATAAGTTTGTTGCAAACAAGGTGGACCATTTCTGAATTAAATAAAATTAAAACATATAACGCGTTTTAACGAGAAATCCTCTTCAAATCGTATAATAGAGTAATAAGAAGCTAATAGAATTCTACTATTTTTTTCTAATAGAACTAACCTTACTCCATTGAATCTTCTACATGTGTGTGAGTTTTCTTTTACAATGACATGAGCATTTATGATATGTGCGACACGAGTCTTACATATATATATATATATATATATATATATATATATATATATATATATATATATATTTCTACACATAGTAAGAGTTTGACAGTTTCCTAATTTGCTTGTAACTACGAGATGGGCTAATAATACTCTATTCGCTCGCGCTTGGCAAGTTATAATGCGTTCATTATATAGACATTGCGCAAAAGTGTCGGCAACTCTGATAGACGCCAATTAGCACGTCTATTTACATTCTGAATTACATCTGCATCTAGACGAGGAGGATTTCGCATTTATATACGGTGGACAATGGATTTATTGCAGAAGTTATTGCAATGTAGCTTAATACACGTTGTTAGAATGAAATAAATAGTGGCAATTCCGTTGATTCCATTTTTATTTTATTCTTTTTTTTTGCTTTTATCCTTTGCGTACAGAAGTTTACTTTTTGCAGATTTTACCAAAAGAGTGCAAAGGACATATAATACATGCCGTCGATGAAATTAAAAAAGTAAGGAAATTAATATTCTTTACGATATACTAAAATCATCGTGATGAACTTTAGATAGATAAAGGCAATATTACGATCAATGTATCTGTGTAGATTATCAATGTAGCTTATCAAACATTTGCCAATAAGTTGTTGAATTCTACTCGATTTTCTTTGGAACTTCTATTTGTAGACACCAGAAATCTGAAATAAACTTTGGGATTTAACGGACACTGTACATGCTTATGGAATTGTAATCGTGCGTAAGGATTCACCGAACATCGACAATCAGAAATTAATAAAGAGCCAACAAATATTTGAACCTGGCGGAAAGAAGTATTAGTGCCCGCGGGAATTTCAATCAATCTTATATAAAGTGAAATTCTTGGAACCGTAAAAGAACTTGCATTTATAAAACTGGAACCGAACAAGATTAAAGTAAAAATGCCATCTTCTTTCTGTTCGTTCCTTTTTACCCCCCCCCCTTCTTTTTATTTTATCAAAGAGCGATTCTCGTTAAAAACTTTGCTTTGATTCAAATCCGATCCCTCACCGACCGCCACGTAGCTGCGATATCCTCTTTTGCGCGAATGTAATCTTAACCGTTTTGAGCAGGGACAGAGAATGTTCCCGAGGTGAATAGTCGTCCGATAGTAGGGGGAAATCTTCTTATAAACTGTCGGGTCGAAGAAAACCATCAGAAGCAGCCCTACTCGGTTATACAGGCTTGATTATATATAAGGCGTCACATTTCTGGAACGACCAAATGTCATATAGATGTCTACTGAGAAAAAAATGAACTTTTTCGCGTTATTTCCCGGGCTTTGTAACATGCGACTAAAAGTGCAGCTTTTCTCCGACGCGCGTTCTAGTCCAATTTGCGTTTCTCACATATATGTCTATATCTGTATATGAAGGTAGGCCAGATAAAACAAAAGGAGGTGCCGTTATATGGGACTATGTATTTAGCAGTTTCTTCACGGGTCAAGTTTTTAAATCGAAACGTATAGCGTATGAATAATTTATTGTCAGATTACTCTGCGCATATTATTGTAAGATTATTTATCAGGATTGAAAAATCGTGGATGTCGTGGCGATGATGTCAGAAAAGACTTTATAAGTGTCTAAATTACAAGAAGTATTCGCATTTAAATTTGTTCAATAACGTTTTTTTCTAATGTACAAATTTTATTTTTTAGTATTGTTATATCATTTATTTGTTAATTTTCATCTTTTTTATTGATATTGCAACTATGGATTGTGTCTTTCTTTTGCATATTTTACCAAATGTGGTTACAAAAAGCGACCAATCGTTTGATGTTCAAGAAGAAAAGATTTAGAGAAGCAAATAAGTTTAAGAAAGCTCGTCATCTTGCTTCTTCAAATTATAAACATAAAGTATTTTCCTTTACAAAAAAAAATGTTGAATGAATTTTCAACGTTATTGGAAAAAAATGTGAAGGAAGTTCTATAAAAGAAATTCGATTTGGAATAAATTATTACAACGTTTTAAAGCTCATTAAAAAAGCAAAGATCATAGTGATACTTTTTCTATCTATAATTCAATTTAAAAAGATTTACGATTAATAAATCAGTTAAATTTACATTTAGTTCTCGGACCAAACAAAGCTCGAAATGGACAGAGATTTAATAAATCATACGCAAAAAAGGAATCTTCGTAGTTGCAAAGAACAACATTGAATTTATGAGTATTATCATTTATTCTTACGCTTGAATTATCGTTTTAATTAAATATTTGCAGAAAAATAGTGAACGCATTTATTTAAAATAATTATCATATAAACCATTGCCCCGAAGCATTGCTTTGTGCAGCCCAGATGTGGCAATCCTTTGAGTCTGTGCATGCAAGGTGAGTACGAAAATAAACAAACAAGACTGTGGATAACATCATGTTGTCAGTTCATGGCCACCCCTACTTTCCGTTTTTTTATTAGAATATATATATTAACTTTGTATTTATTTTCATTAATTATTCAGATAAAACAATCAATTTTCGTTTATTAGTTCTTTAAACCATTGAAATGCATTATTTTTAAACTAAATAAAATCTTCCCGACTAGTGAACTTGTTTATATACTATATAATTTAAAATTTTTAGAAAGTTATATAATCGCTTTTCTACTATGTAAAATTAACAAACTAGAATGTAATATCAGAATGAAAGGGCAAATAAGGTCTTCGTGTTGTGTAACGTAACTTCTTCAGACATGCTCTAGTAGATTAATTAAAAATAAGAAAAGGAAAAGCAAGTGGAGAGAGGGGGTCAGAAAATATTTATGTTATAAATAAAACTTAAGTTCATAAATAAAACTGCATAATAGATAGGGTAAAAAGGAAGCGAGTCGTACTATGCACGCAAAATAAAAAGTGCATTATTTCTGTAGTATAATATACTCATACCGGTCATTGCATAGTAATCCTATATAGAGGATCCCACTCTCTCTCTCTCTCTCTCTCTCTCTCTCTCTCTCTCTTCTCTCTCTACGACGGAAACAATTTCCTTATACCGTGAGAATTCAGAGAACTCCAGCGCGGAAGTCAGAGAAATCGAGGGGGGAAGGTAAAAGCTCTTCCGTAAATGGTTAGCCACCGGATCGACTGTTATATTGTGCGGAATTCGTCCTCGAACTTACTTCTTATATAGATATATATCTTATATATATATATATATATATATATATATATATATATATATATATATATATATTCAGTCGATCCTTAATTTTCCTTTTAACTTTTTTTTCTTAATTTTGAAAATATATAATAATACTTGTTAACGACGTTCTATATAATCACAGCTCTTTATTCTCAACACAATATTCTAGATATATAGGTTATTGCTCAATGGAATACTTGAGATAATTCAAATCGCTTATACAAAATAGTCTAAATTAAATATATATACGTATATATATATACTTCCAAAGCAATATTATAGTCCTAATTTTTGCAATAAAATATTGTTCTAATCTACGAACTTCAAAATATTCAAAAAATTTCTCATCTTTTATCGTGAGTCTTGAAAATCCGATAAGAATAACTAAAGCCGATTCTACGCAAAATACACCCGTACGTGAGACACGTACTGGAAGAATACACAAACGTCGACGCGAACGTGTTAAATCGCGCTTTCAGCACATTTCAAAAATATATGATAATCTATTGTTCTTTCATTTATAACAGATTGCTTGTTAAAATTTATTTTGTTCGCATTTGGATAGTCGTATCTCAGGAAAGTAGATCTCTACGTTATTTACTTCGACGCTTATAATTCTATCGCTTGTTTTTATTTTTTTTTCTTCATGAATTATTTTATACCATGGATATAAATATTAAGAAACACACCGTTGATGGTGCCTAGTACAAATCGATTTATTATAAATACACTACAAACTAATGACTGTATCTAAGGTAAATAGAATTATATATGATAGTTAGAAAATAGATTCTTGTTATAGATAAAAAATGGAACTAAATTATAGGTGTGAACTGAATTTATAAAATATTAAAGCTGTAATTTTGTTTCTTTCCAGTAAATGGCATATACATTTGATGCGTGAATTAAATGGAGAGCATCATTTGCCTTTTGCACTTCCAATGTTATCGAACTACTTAAATATCGTCTTATATTTAAAATGTTTTAAAGTATTTATTTTATTTAATATCGATAATAATTACCTTTCATGTGTTTAAATATATAACAATTCCTTTGAGGATATTTAACAGTTAATATATAACAATTCTTATTTTCAATAAGGACACTCATTAAGTATTATTCTTCCTTTTTCGTTTAAATATATATGTGAAAACGGCATATTTTTAATTTTCTCAGTTTGTATCAATTTAACTTATTCATTTATGAATTTATTTTATTGCTGCTATTATAGCGTTATTTCGAATACTATCAATAGTCATGCTGAAATTTCCCATATATATATATATATATATATATATATATATATATATATATATATATATATATATATATCCATATCGTTTAATGCATTTTGTAAACATCGGTCGAAGGCCAAAAATTAATTTAATTAATATTGGGGTAACAAAGTGGATATGATATAATAAAGCAAAAAGAAGGTGCGCAGATGCAAAGGAAGAGTAAACGCATAACAATAAGATGATTTATAAAAATTATTTAAAAAATTTGTAAAACCTCATTTTTCAGAATCTTTGACTGCATATAAATGAAATGCATATTAAGCTAGACATTTCGAAAGAAAAGGAGAATATTTTAAAGATGGATCTTCGTGATCACTTCGAGTTATTGAAAAAAAAGTTACGCGTCAAATAAAGCAAGCCCATTTACAAAGGCTAATAGTCCGCTTCTGATAGTTTATTGGTAGATAATTTATGAATTGTATTTTTCAAGTACCTAATTGATTTAATTTTATTTCAGACATTGATTTCATTGAAAATAAATTTTCCCAAAAATATATAAGGAAATGCAAAATCTATCTTTTGAATTACATTAAATCTGTATAATTAAATAATACGATTTACTTGTTACTAATTCATTGAGAAGTATTTCGTTTAATGGCCCGCTATAAATAACTTGAGTAAATAAAATAAATTAATATGTTAAATATTGAGATGATTAAAAATGATCATCCTTACAAAGACAAGAAAAGAAAAATCCATTGTACTCCATCAAAAATGATTAAAAATATTAATAAAACATTTGACGTATAGCAGAAATCATTATCCAACATTTCAGATAAAAGTAAATAAAAATGATAAATGTTATCGATTTTTTCTTTGCAATTTATACATATGTGGGTGGGTGTGTGGGTGTGTGTGTGTGTGTGCGCGCCCGCGTATATTGTAAATGAAAGTCTGCGTTCTTTAATGAAATAAAAAAAATCAGAATCTGGAGAGGCTACGGACAATGCTAATTTTGATCAGTTTCATACGAGTAAGTGATTAATATTATACACTTGTTTATTTCGCTGACGTATGATATGAAAATAACATTTTTAAAAATCCTTTTCAGTAATCAATGAGTTGAAGCAATTACAGAAAGATACAAAGTTTATTCGAAATGAAAGTCAACATATCGCGACGATACAAGCAAAAGCTATAAGTATTGATGAGAATGATTATTACGTCAGTATAATACAGTTATGTGAAAATTATTCCTGTTTTATATATGAACTATATTCCTGTGTTATATACCTTTGAAGTTAAGAGGAATTTCAAGAATTTGATACAGATTTGAAGCAAAATGACTTATTATCTAATAACCTGGTAATAAATTGGGAATATATTCTTATTCGTATTTATAACAATCTTTTTTTTTCTTTTTAGAACACAGTTTTGTAGATCATTCGCTATTGAGAATTCATAAAGTCTAAATCAATTTTTAACAAGTTGAAATCATTTCTCAGTAAATAAGACACCATGCAATACGTAGTCGTTTAAAAAAGAATAAATAAAATATGAAGAAAACAATATATTTTCAATAAATTGAGGATTAGTGTAACAGTTTTATTTTATTTATATAATATAATTAAGATCGATCAATTGTTTTTCTATTGCAGTTAGAATTAAACAGTGAAAAGAGTCAATTGGATTGAAAACGAATCAAAGAGAGCTCAGACAGGTTTAACTATAATATTTTGAATAATGTAGTATTGTGGTACAAGAATATCTCACATTGGCATTCTATTGATGAACAGGACGAAAATATTTTTCAACAAAATTTCAAACTAAAGTTTCCGCCTTTGCAGAGTTCGATATGCTGTAAGAAATTCAGAAAATATGGCATGGTCATATAACAGAAGAACCACTAGCTTATTTATTTTTATACATATTTTTCGAGTAACAAAAAGAATTATGTATAGAAAAGAAAATAAACTATTCATAATCTAGTTTTGTAATTAATTATATTTTAATTGATCAAAAAAATCTCGACATTAAGTATAGTTTTTTTGCGTATCGTAAAATATTTTTTTTCTTTATCGTCTATGGAAGATATGATTAGATATTATTATTAGATGTTAATTCAGAATAAACTAGTTAGAAATATCTTTCGATAATATCCTTCAGAATGATCGTAAAAACCTTTTCACATTTTCCTAGTTTGTTTCGAAGGTACTTACTTTGTTGCTAAGTATCCTCATAATGAAATACCTTATTTCTACCTTAAAAATGTGATGCATTTTGGTTTCATTGAAGAAATAAGAACATATACATAAAAAATAGAAAGGAATCAAATATATTTCTTATAAAATTATAATAAAATCATATATTTATTATAAAATTATTAAATTGTTTTTATATTCTTTTAATCAAGAATTTTATCCTCTATTATATATTATGTATCCTCAAATATACAGTAAAAACTTGAATCAATTATTATTTTTTCAAATTATTTCATTAATTTTTGCATAATAAAAATGTCCTACAAAAAGAATGCAAGATTATATTCCTATTGTGCACATAAATATAATTATTAGAAACTTGAAGGTAACACTAAAATGTGTATTTAAAATTGCAAACAATCTTTTAATAATTAATCTAAAAAGACAAAAAGTATCTACAGTACATAGACGCAGGATTGTTACGGCAAAAGCGGTGATTCTTGATTTGCTGTATCCAAATTTCCGCTTTCGGCACTAAAAGAAAAAATTAACTGTTATTGACTAAAATCTATATGCTAACATATAAACTTTTGTCTTTAATATTCAAACTGTATAATTCTTCTATAATAATTTTATATATTTTAAAACTTCTATAATAATTTTTAAGTTCATAAATAACTCTTTACCAATGCAATCATTAATTTAATAATAAAGAAATGAATGAAAAATATTTTAAGTTATCTAAAATTTCACTTATAGTCATGAAAAATTTATATGAATAAATAGAAAATGAATATATAAAAATTCGATGATCCAAGGGTTGCTATTTACATTGTGAGCCTTCCTAGACCTATAAGTATAGTTACATACCATCTGGATTTCCACATGAAATTTTTACCTTTTCAATCATAATTTCCTTCTGAACATTTTAACAGTTCGGTATTAACTTGTAACATTTTTGCAGTAGCTTAAAAATTAGTTCGAACAATAATTTTTTTTACGACTTTCGACTTGGATTCTCAATGTGAGAAATTCCACTTTGATGAAGAGGCCGAATCCTGTTTGCTACTGTGAAGCGTTGGTAAAATAACGAATTCTATGGAACGAACGCCGATTTGGCCCAAAGACCAAAATCGTAAATTTCATCTGGAATCAGTTGCTGTGCCAAAAAAATTGATACCAGTACACAAACTGATATTGGAATATCATCATTTGAATTATCGTGTATCTGAAGCATTCTTTGCGAGTTGCATGAACATTCGGCTACATGAAAAGGACTTATTCGCATTGAATGATGCATGAATGGACGGTAGCTCAAAAAGATGCTCGTATTAATTAGTGCGAAAACATTCTCAAGAAATACATACGTGTTGCATGAAACGTGTCTATTACATATACACAGGTTGCAAATATTTGATCTATAAATTAAATTAGACTAGAATGCTTGTTCAACGTTTTTCGAAATATGAAGAAGCTATGGGTGTATTAAAAAATGTGTAAATAATACCTCAGTCAAACTGGAAAAACATTTTCTAAAAATATACCAAATGCATTGTAAGAATTGAATTTCCCGAATCCAGAAGCACCCCACCCTAACGTGAAATTGACTTGCCCAATCTAGCTGCTAAGGTTTGGGCCCAGTAGCGTTTCGTTACAGGATTATTGACTGGATACATTAGTAAGTATATCGTTGCCTATATCACGCACCTCCCATGCTTTTATATAAAAATGAGATCAGATAATGGCACTCGAAGTATCTAAGCCTGGACAGTCACCCAGCTATGTGCCCCGAAATATCGGGGATTCCCATAGTTGCTCCTTTTTTATAAACGTACTTAATAGAAGATGTTCGTATATTTTTACATAAATACGAATGAAGAATGATAATTTAGCTCAATCTTTACTGATAATTAAGAAGAGACGATGCTATTCTTGTCTTGTCGGTGCCAGTAAACAATTTTTATAATGTTAAATAAAATATTAAAACGAAAGTAAAAGAATTTAGATACGGACTCCATTTAAAGCTTAAATTCTGGTCGATTCTATTTTGACTACCCGGTAACTACTTTTCAGCGTACTGAAAATTGTCAGATTTCTATCAGCGATAATTGACCTGTACTGAATTGTAACAGATTTGACCTGTAATGAATTGTTATACCACTGATTATTAGGTTTAAAATATAAGTAGCAATAGACATAAATATTGGACAGCATGTGTACATACACGTTAAGTTTTTCTCAAAAGTTCTTCACTCATTGATTAAATAATAAAATTACGCAGTGTAATTAATAATTTTTCACTTAATCGTGAATTCGGAAGCCGAAAAAAAAATTATCTCCATCTAGGACCAAATTTAGACGCATATTTAACTAAGCTTATAAAATTAAAAAAAAAAAAAAACAACAAATATCTCCAAAACGTGAAATCTCACCGGTGCGCCGCATCAGCTGAAGCGCGACCGAATTGCCGTCCGAGTCCGAGGCGGCAGCAGCGGCGCGCCCGTCCGTCGCCGCGACGACCTCGGCGCCGTTCTGATGGTAGCGCTGGAGCTCGCAATCGATCCCCGTGCAGGCCGCCCGGCCGCTGGGGCCGCAGATGCACAGGTTGCACTCGTCTTTGAACGGGAAGCCCGGCGTGCAGCGCTCCCGACCGTCCGGCGACGTTCTTCGGACCGCCTCGTCGCGGGCGTCCGACAGAGACGCCCTCGCCTCGTCCCGGGCGAGGCTGCACAGGGCGGACCGACCGATCCCCGAGCACAGGCACTCGTACTGGCTGTGACGGAATAGTTCGTTGGGCTGACAGTCGAGGGTTACATCTGCATTAACGGGCGTTTACATTTTTTTTCAATATAATAAGCTTCTCCTATATTTGAGCTGGCGCTAGTTTTAAATAAGTGCGAATATTGATTAAGAAGCGCGTGCGCGCGTGTGTATGTATGTGTTTGTTTGTTTCTTTACCGACGCTGTTTTCCGAAAAAGAGGATTTGGATATTGAGCTTAAACTAACGGCGTGTGGCTATTTTACGATAACGAGAGTGTTACTTTTTACGATTTAAATTGAAAGTAATTTAGTGTGTACTCCTGATGAGCTAAAATAATTTTATTCAATTAGCTCTATAAAAGCTTTTGAATTTTACAAATCCATTTGCTTAAACATATGCAAATGTAATTAATGTGTCTGTTGTATAATCTACAACTCAATTCCAATTCTTTTTATTTTAGTTTAGTTAATACAATTGTTATTTTTAAATTAAGGAAACGAAAATTTCATCCCTGATCCTGAACCGTTATTTCAGCATTTCATAGAGAGTAGCTTACGGTGATGTCGGATTAAAATCTGCTCGTCACAACGCCAGGTATCGTGATAGAAGTTTTGACGATGATTTTTTGTAATATAATAATTTCGAAACTTCAATGGCGAAAAACGGTTGTTAAGCTTGTTGCGAGCTTATTGTAATGATGATCAAAATTTATTAACATCAAGAGGCATGTAGAGACAAAGACAGATGATCTGAGCATATTTTTATTCTTTCCCTATATATATCTCGATTCCAAGATACGTACATCTGTAATCGACACTGAAAACTCTTAAATTTTGTTAAACTTTAAATATAAGCATGACCAAAACATAATAAACTTGTTTTATCTCGATTGGAATGGTCAATAAGACAATTTCTTAGCATTAACAGACATGAAGATGGATTTCTGAAATTGTTTTCAAGTAGATTCGTACCTATATATACATATTTATTTATTTATTTATTTATTTGTATATTTATTAATTATTTATTTATTTATTCAGTTATCTATTTATTTAGTTATCCATTTATTTATAGGGTTTTGAAAAATCCAAATAAATAAAAAAAGAATGGAACTCAATTCAAATGTAGTGATTTTGTAAAAAATTCTTAAAAATTTAGGTAACCCAAATTAGAAAAGGAGCAAATTAAAACCTGAGCATATAATTTTAATAGAAACAATATATTGATTTGATTATAATAAATAAAATGCTGAAAAGGATGTAGTATTAATATTAAATAAGAGAAAAAATTTTTTTGTTATAGTAAGCAAAAATACTATTTATTATTATTATTATTGTTGTTGTTCTTGTTCTTGTCGTTGTTATTATTATTTCATAAATATTTTATAAGATGTATGCAATGATAAATTTTAAATAATTCATTTCAATGCTATGCTCTTATATTACCAATTCTTTGTTTTTCGATCAAGAATCTTACATCTAAGATTAGACCACCTGTCATCTCACTAGTCTGCGCAGCAGCTGGTCTATCGTGAAACGTACAATAACAGGTGTTCTCAGATCATTGAAAGTCAATTACATTTTTAAATCCCTCTAAAAAATTTTTTCCTCGCATACTTCTTATAAAGCTTAATCACCGAGGAGACAGGTCGATGTAATTCATCGCTGTTGTGAAACTTCTCAAGTGTCTTGAAATTTTATTTTTCTTATTTAACCTCGATTTCACTAAATATAGAAAACTTTTTCAATATTATGATCAATATTATGTATTAATATTAATAAATAACGTTATGATATATCATCTCATCCGAAAGCATATATTTCAGAAGATTTTTTTATTTCTTTTGAATTCATCTGTACTCAAATTGTACCTTCAATAACAGAAAATATACGTGAAAAAAAAATAAATCAAAAACATTCAGTTACTATCGTACTTGACTTTTCTGATTGTAAATCTAAACCATCTGTGCACACTGCGAACGTCAAATGTTCACATGAGCAACTATAAAAAAAACTGTAGAATTTTCAAACTTGTGCTTCGACTTCACGTCCTAAATAACTTTTTTTTGGTAAATTTAGTAGCCCCACCCCTCTCTTCTTAAAAGTTTCTGAAACGGACATTATTTTTCTCGATGCTCGAAAAAGTAAATAGTACAGACGAAGTATTAAATTTAAACAATTTATCAATTCAGTACTATCGAATTATTCAAATATATTTCATAATATTCATAAAGTTTCTATAGATTGTTTAACGATATTGATATTAATTTTAATTATTACTATTATCCTAATTTAATTATCGCTTTAGCGAATATTACTGTAACTTTCTTAAAATTAAAAGAGAAACAAAATTAAAAGTGAATATAAAATTATAAGTAATTCATAAATAATTGTTGTTTTGACAATAAAAATACTATTTACACTAAAAGTGATATCTATTTATATTTATCTACTTCATAAATAAACTTTAACTGCATACTTAATAATTGATCATCGCGCATTTCCACTCCGATACAAGGATAGGAATCGCATGAATGGGAAAGTCCATCGTCCGAGCAAACGCACTGGTTACAATCCAGAGAAAAAGTTGAATATGGGATGCATGCCTTCTCTGACGAATCCACTGGATAATTACCTACAATTACATTGAAATATTTAAATATCGTATTTTTTCGATAAAACGTATCTAACAAAATATGCAGCTCGCATTTAAAAGACAAAAGTCTTTTGTGGAATAGTATTTATTCGCTGAATTTTTTACTTTAACAGGTTTCAATTTCGAAAATGTACAAGTGGAGAAATATTTTAGTAAAAATTACAACATCTAAAATGTGACTTACAATCTGTCTATAATAAGTCTAAGAGAAATATTGTAATTTCAAAAAAAAATTTTGGTTGATACTAGAAACTGTTTTTAATGTGTAGGTAAATATTTTCTATTTGCAGTCGAAAAATTTTTTTGCGCAAGTAGTAACAGTTTTCATATCTTTTTTCTGTTTCATTGGGACAAGTGTTTGTTTTCAAATAACGAATAACAAACTCCGAGCACCTTTCAAAATATTAGCAAATAACGAATTTAGACTCGGGAACCTCGCCTTTTGCTTATCCAAGCGTGGCCTTCACTTACTACAGTCAATAAACCGATTCCTGTGCTATGCTTAAGTCGAAAACTGTTCTTAAGCTTTCGAAGCTTAAAACAAGTTAATTACTGGAGATTATTGAAATTTTTTACTGAAACTTCTCTTTTTTACAACTCAATAATAAATAAACTATTACTCAGGTCGTCATTATTATTATTTTGTTGACTAGAATTAATTAAAAATTTTTTTCATTGACTTTAGAATTGTTGGCAAAAGAAGATTTTTGATATTTTAAAATTACATGACAATGAAACACATTATTAGCGATGAATAATTGATATTCTATAAATATATATAAATAAATGACTAAGCGATATTCGACAAATTGTTGATTTAAAAAATTGTTTGATAAGATTATAAAAAAATACATAAGATTTTAAAAGAACAAGAGTGATGAGAATAAAAATACTGTCTTGTTATAATGTCATTCTATAACAATTAATAAATTTCGATGTTTAAAACAATTAATGCAGAATTTTTAAAAGAAAACAACAACCCAATGAATCCAAAATTAAAACCATGTATTTTATTTTATTAACAACTTTCTTCTGAAATTATTTTATGATTTGCGTAGAGTTTAAACTTTAAATTTTATGTAAGATAATTTGTTTTGTAAATTAATAATTCATTAATAATATTATCTGATTAGAAAAAAATGTTATCCGTAAAACATTCCTTCAACAATTATAAGCGTTTTTTTTGCTTAAAATACAAATCCTTAAGGCTACCTTAAATCTTCTGTAATCTATATTTCATCGTATATCTTAATTAAATAGTGATTACGTTAATTTGTATATCGACGAGCCAGCGAAAATTTTTAGAGAAGTCTTCGATAAAATCTTAGCCAACGTATATTTTAACCGCAATATTAAAAAATCATGAGTTGAATCGACAGCAATCTCTGTAGGACAAACATATTACTCTATAGCTCATTAATTCCCAAAAAATTTATAGAACCCGCACAGAACGAACAAATTTACGGAAAGTTTCTGAAATATAATAAAATTATAAAAAAATTTGTGAAAAAACTTTGTGTGTCCGATAATTAGAAATTTTTCTGAAAGGATTCACGAAAATAATAATTTTGTCTAAAATATTCACGAAGTATTTCTGAAAAATATTTGAATATTTTTTAAGAATAATTTTCTTGAACGTTTTAAGAATTTTCAAGAATCAGACGATTTTTGTCTTATAGAATCTTTTCTTATTTTCTTCTAAAAATACTTCTAAATTTGCATCAACAAAAAAATACCTATAAGAATATTAGTATTCTTTCAGAGTTCTATTCGAAACCTTTTGACAGGTTCATATATATCGGTCTTCTCGGATCAGAAAGACTTCTGGTATTTCTTCAGAATGTAGAATTGAAAGCTTTTTAAAAGGATACAATAATTATTTCACATTAATTATTAACAAAGATTCTCGTGTCCATTAGAAAGTTTTCAATTAAGGACTCCTATTGGAATATTAGAATTTTTTCTGCTATGAAAAAGTGAATTTCAGTTCTTTCAATATGTTTTAATCATATTTTAATTGAAACAAGCTCTTATTATTACTGCATCCAAAGAAATGCCTAATTAAAAGTTCAAACCACGTTGTTTTTTTCACAATTCTTCTACAACTAAATTTCATCGCCCAAAGCAGATGTATCAAATTTTTAACAAAAGTCAAAAAGTCCGGATCAAGTATACCGTAGCAAAATAGGCATCTTATACCCTCTCGATAAATACCTACTCGCCTCGGAATTCCTCGCCGGGCTGCACCTAACTGCAAGACAGGCCGCTTTGCCGTTCCGGCCGCAGATGCAGGTGACGCAGCCGCTCTTGAACAGATTGCCAGGCGTGCATCTCGCGGGGGTCTCCTCGTGGCTGAGCACGGAGCCGTTCGCCGGGCGCAGATCGAGCGCGAGCTCCCGCTCCGCCGAGCTGCAGAGGGCGTGGTTGCCGTCAGCCGAGCACAGGCACTTGTGCCTGTTCAGCAGGAAGACCTTCCCAGGGCGGCAGACCAGCGTCAAATCTGCGAGGAATTTTTGCGGGAAAGGCGTTGATAATTCGTGTTAGATTGCATATAGTGCCAATTCCACACGACACGGATAAGAATTCTGAAAGCTTTTTGAAAAATTTGACAGGAAGAATAGAAATATTTAGGGAAAAACATTTAATAAACAGATTCTACAAGTTCCATACATCCGCTTGTTTCCTATCAGCATGAAATTAATATTCTTTCGGAATCTTTTCAGTAAAAAACCTTTCAATGAATGGAAAAGTCCTTATGAACATTTGAAAACGATGACCACATCCATTCAGAAAGCTTTTCGTGAAACGATTCTGAAACAATCAACAAAATTTTTTGCGCCCCTTTTACCTCTATCTTTTTTTAATCTCATCGCTTATCGCTGCTCATCAGAGATTGGTCCGATAAGTATTTAGCAAAAAAAGATAAATTAATTTAGGAAAAAATGTCGATTTATTTTGCAATATAGTCTCCTTTGAGTTCGATACACTTAATCCAGTAATGCTCTAACGTAATTCACCTATCTAATAAATACGTTTTCTCAAGGTCTGTAAAGTAGGCTTCTGTAACGCCGTTGATCTCTTCAATCGAATGAAATTTCTGCCCGACAGATCATGTTTTCAACTTTGGAAACAAAAAGAAATTACGTGGAGCCACATCTGAAAAATCCGGTGGATGGTATGACACTTTGTAGCTAGTTTGTTCGCCAAAAGGGTCCATTTTTTCTACAATTCGGCATCGAATCGGTCCCATAATTTGGGATAGTACATCCCTGTGACTATTTTTTCTTGTACAGATAGTATAGCTATAGAATACACCATGCGAATCTCAGAAAACAGTGATCATCACTTTTCTGGTCGATAGGAAAATCTTCGCCTTCTTCTACGCAAGTTCTCCTGGTGCCATTCACTGATTCGACTGTTCCTTGATCTCTAATATATATCGGTGAGTCCATCTTTCATTGATGGAGTCCGAAACGACGCAGACAAACACTGCTGGTAGTGTCACAGTTGTGCTTGTTATTTGCACTTGTTTTGAATTTTTTTCAAAACAAAATTTGAATGTAATTTACTATGACAAATATATTCTTTCGAAACAATTTCGACGAATATCTCATTATAAATCCATTCCAATTCTCTTTAAAATTAGATTCTCGTATCCATTCCAAAATCTTTCATGTGAACGATTCCATAAGAGTACTAGAAACTTTGCACTAAAATTTTTCTAAAAGGATACAAGAATCTTTTTTAAAAGAAGACTTGAAAAGATTATATACAAGGAATAAGGTATTTTAGTGAATTTTCTCAGATAAATTTATGAATGAGTTCTTTAAAAAAAATGGATGGTGATAAAATTCTTTCAAAAATGCTTTCAGAATCCATTTTTGATACTATTTCAAAACATTCCATTTTTTCTGTTACTTATATACATACCGATTCATTACGCAAAACGTCTAAAGAATGACTAATAGAGTTAAATCGCATTCATTGGCATAAAATTGCATTTTTTAAATTACAATTTTATAAAATCATGCATGAATCATTTAGGTTACTTTATTATTAAACTGATTTATAATTAAAATTTTTTATAATTATCATTTATAAATAATATCTTGTAAGTAATTATATATCAGGTTACAAAATATCTATTCTTATAAAATAGATAACGGTTTTCCTATACTCTTCGGTTCTATAATAGTTTTATACATTTATATAGTATTTGAGAAAATATATTCTTGACTTTTGTGAGCTTTTTTTAACTATTATTATCAAATTAATTAGTTTATATATTAATATAATAAATTCTTAAATTTACCTTAATTAATAAATAACAATGAAATTTTTGTATAACATCCGAAAAATTACATTTGTTTTAAGACTTCGTCGCACTCTATCGATTGGCAAACATCAATTCTTTTATTTAAAATTTCTTAAAGAGTATGTAAACATTGCAGTGCAAAATACTAAAGTATATGTTTTAAATATCAAAATATTCTAAAATAATTCCTGAATTAAGATAGAAATTAAAAAAATTAATCGATAACCTATTACGATCTAAAAATATAAGAATAATATTTTTTACACTTTTTCTAATACTATAACTTCTAATTTAATCGATTATAAAAAGCATTCAACAGAACTGACGGCTTCTTTATTGCGCATTCAGAGAATATGCATTTGAATTCAAAACAGATAAACGAAAAATGACGGATTACATATAGATAAGGATATTTATGTAGATGTTTTCGAAAAAAAAATCTTATTCGATTCTATGAATTTACAATTTAATTTTACATCTATAAATATACACTATTCGATAAATATTAACATAGTATTTCATTATATATTAATTTATTTATATCTATTAGTTATAAAATAATATAATTATTAATATATATTTTGATTACAAATATAAAACTGTATTTAAGTGCATGTTTTCTTCCTAAATATATGTAATTAACTAATAGTTATTGATTTCAATATTTTATTATAATATAAGAAAATAATTTTAATTTAAGTCAAAATGACGATTTTTGACTTGAGATTAGATTTAATTGGAATTGTAACTCAGGATGCATGGAATTATGATATAATTCTTAGACTACTCTATCTTATAATTATAATTTAAGTACATAAAATGCTAACTTAATTCTTTTAAGAATTATTAGAAATTATTTTAATGATTAAGCAGAAATCATCTACGATGTAACTTATACTGAAAATTTTGAAAAGTGTGTAATATAACAAATATGGCATAATGTGAAAAATGCTTTTAAATTGAAAAACGTCATCGCATTTTGAATACTTTAATTTATCTTTTGATAATTATTTAATTTTTTAACATACGTAATTTGCCAAACTTATACTTCAATACTATAATAATTAAAATGTAAATGACAGTCAAAATATTAAATTAGAGTAAATGGATATTTATCATTATATTTAAAGACTGACTACTTTTCAACATAAAAGTATAGTAAATAATTTATATAAAGAAAAGTTATCGTTTTTTTATTATGATTCAAACAAGTCTTTCCTTTTAATTATTGATATTATATGTTTCATTGAATCGCATTTTTTTCCAATCCATCTAAACGCCTACTTTTTTAAGCTGCATTACTAATCCTCAAAATTAAATCTGAAAAATTACAAAGAAACTTTAGTGCTTACTTAAGAGAAGATCGTGAGGGATTTTCAAAGTCGCGCAGAACCAATCCGTACAGTCTATTGACATTCCGGTTTGACTGCACCTGCACCTGTTGCAGTCTATATGAAACGTTGCATTAGGCACGCAAATCATTTCACCTCCATTTTCAGCATTTATCGCTGAAACGAAAAGTGCCTTTACAGTTATGCTGCACCATTTACTAAAGCTGAAATTCCATAACACAGTAACGTGATAAACGTATATATTTTTTATACAAAAAATTAAAGCAAACGATACTTCGAAATTAATTTCGAAGACAGGTGAATAAGAGCTAATTTAATGTTTTGTTTAATGAAAATTATAAGTTAATGAAAAAAATTTTTTTTTATTATTTACCAGTCGTACAGACGTAAGACGACAAGAGTATAAATAATAGTTTGAATTCTAATAAATTGTTTTCGCGCACCAACATCGTGGTGGACTGATCTTTCTAAACTGGATGAGAACACAAGCCATCGAAACTTTAAATATATACTAATCTGTATTGTTTTCTTTCGCAAGAGACCTTGGACAGAGATTAAAAAGATCAAAGATGCTGCTAACGTCTTGCTACTTCCTCAACAAGAAAAAGTCAGCTATACTGATATACTATTTTGCGATTTTCTATAAGCTACTTCTTACACACGATGTCATCTTTACCTCATTTGAAAATATAAATATATGTATATGTACAAATAGTGCAACAGTATCGTTTATGTGCGAAAGAAGCTCATTTTAACTATTTAAGAACAACGTTTTAAAAATAAATAAATATATATATATGCGTGTGTGTGTGTGTGTGTGTGTAGTTCTATTTTATATCATTAGGCACCAATCTAGTATTCTTTTTCATAACTTTCAAATATAATAAATTATTATAAAACATTAATATTGTTATAGTATGAAAGAACAAAAGAAAAGAATATATATAGCTCGCCGGATGATTTGTATTCATCGGTGGTATTTCCTCTTACTCATGTGTATAGTTATATATATATATATATATATATATATATATATATATATATATATGTATATATATGTATATGTATATATGTATATATAAGGCATATACTCGCGTGTATATACATATACTCATGCATCAGTAATATATATATATATATATATATATATATATATATATATATATATATATATATGAGTATGCTTATTAGCGCGCGGATGATAATGCAGAGCGAAAGAACGAACGCGAATCGATCTGAGATTTCAGTCCACAATTGAGTGCCTTTTCGTGCAGTGCAAGTATGGCGCGCTACTCCGCACTGTGAGTACAGAGGCTATTAATATTATCTTATTTAATTTAAACGAAATCAAAGTGTACATTCGTTGATAATAAGAAAAAATAAACAAAATCTACGACGGAATAAAATATACAGTTTACAAACGTAATCAAATAAAACTAAAAAAAAACTCGTACCATTCCTATTAATTACGACTAAATTAAAAAAATAATCCACGCACCGGCTTTTCATTTCGAAATGTTTTCTAATATGTATGTAGTTACTAATTACTGTGCAAAACTAGATATAATTAAAAACAAAAGAATATTTCATTTGAAAATGTGTTTTTCTTTTATAAATAAAAGCTTAATATTATTATAGAGTTGCATTATACTTGCTCAGAGGTGTATGTGTGTATATATATATATATATATATATATATATATATATATATATATATATATATAAGTTTTAAGCTGAATTTTATTATTTTCCGAAATATAAATCTATCCGCATCATTGTAAATCTCTAACTTTGGGCATTATTTTATTGCCAAAAACGTGAAATGGCGTGTAAAATTTCGCTGACTGTGTATAGTGTTTTGTAACTTTTAAAAAATTGATTTACATCTTTTTTGCAAAGCGTGAAGCATATGATTTATCTGAAATACTTCTTCTAGCAATAAAATTTATGCAAAATTGAGGCTATAAATTTTTTTAAGAACAAAACGGACTTCAAACGAACTAATTATCTTTATTAAGTTACTTTAATGATACCTCAAATACTATTTCTATAGTACATATAAATATACATGAATTATTGTTAATTTAATTTACAACAATTGATACACGTGCAATCTTTAATTATTAATGAAAATAAATGGGATGATAATAGTAACGTGACGTTTTATTTAGAATTTAACGAAACGCGAGTGACTATATGTAAGCAAGCGGAGATATATATATATATATATATATATATATATATATATATATATATATATATATATATGAAAGCTGCGAGGTGATACTATACTGCAGTGCTGTTGTACGATATTGAGAGATTGTGTTCAAAATATGGGGAAAAACATTTTCCTGTCGCCATGTGTAACGAAAAAAAAAGTGTCCCGATATGCTTTTAATTTTTCTGTTTGTTTTTCAACTTTTTCAACACTTCCAAAGTGCTGAAACGAATCAATTTTTTATTTGTATGTTTATAGTTTTTCTTTTATTTATTTATCATGTTCGTATTAGTTCATCTATTTGCTATATATATGTATGGACTCTCCTTTAGAAAAAGATTTGCATTGATGCAAAGGAGAAAAACTACATTGAAACTGCATCTGTTTAAAATATTCGAAATATTTGACATCATTTATATAGTTTCAATCGATTCAATACATTGCAATTTATTTCAATTCTTTCGAAGTCACCATAAATTGACATCATCGATCAGGGTTGAATTGAAACAGATTGAATTGACGCTGAAATTCGCTCTTATCCAAAAGTTTAACCAGCGCCAGCCCAATTCTTATTAATGATGTCAAATTGTTTTGTATTTTAAACGGATTGAGACGGATATATGAATGATTTAATCAATTACAATACAATTTTTATCCTTGATGAAATCCGTTTTAATCCGAAATTTTAACCAAAGATTCATCCATCGAATAATAAATATATCTAAATAATTTGATATTTTTACTCTCGTGTGATGCTTTAATATAAATCAATCTTTATTCATTGTAGTAAATCGATCGAGGCCGGCTTTAATTATACCATTTTTCTTATTAGGATATTGAACTTTTTTTACGTATACGCGCATGAGCATACAACGAACTTTTGTTTGGAAAATAAATTGTAAATTTAGTAATAGCAAAAAAATCTAATATAAAAAATAATGATAAAATAATTATATGAGCGAATATCCTCTAAATGCAAATATATCGTTTTATGACGACAAAAAGCTTGATTTTCTATAATAGTACAATATTTTCTCCCTTTTTATATTCAAAATTTTTGCACGTACACAGAGGCGTGTATTCTATAAATAAACTTCGCTCGAGGCGTAAAATGGGGCTATTTAAGTTAATTTAATATGCGAGAATTTTCATGCGGGTCAATATACGTGTATGCGTGTGTTTGAGCGCGCTCGAGAGTGCATGTATTTGTTTGTTGATTTGCCTGTGTTAATATATATATATATATACTAACCCGCGTCACAATTTGGTCCCCGCGAAAGATTGAAGTCGCGGCGCTATCATTTTCTGATTATATCCAGTTAGGAGAACAGCGTAGCTTTTTAAATATATATATTATAATATGCCGGACCGGCAAAACTGTTTTCATCGAGGCTTTTCCACAAATAGAATATCGAAGCTTAAAGATAAAACTATAATATAAGTGTTTTTCATGCGATATTTACGGCGATTAAAATATAATACTGTACATAGAAAACTTACGTGGCAATGCAATTATATATATATATATATATATATATATATATATATATATATATATATATATGAGCATTTTTTTTAATATTGCAAGAGCATCATATATAAATATCATTAAGGGATGAACGGCTAATTGAAGGAACACTAAATATAATATTCTATTAAACGTTGTACTTTATTGCACTCATCAAACACACACACACACGCGCGCACAAAACTACATGAGCCGCGAGAACTTTTACATAGCGTTGAAAGTATGTTGGAAACCCGCCCATAAGCTATAATCCGGGCCTGACGACGATATTTTGTATAAATATGCACAGTTTCGTGACATGTCAATGTTGCATACGTTTCATTCGTATAATATAATTTTAGATATTAGTTTTCATTAAAAATGAAATTATTTCTTAAGGATCTAAAGTTGACGTATATTGTATGTAACGCCATAATAATTAGGAGTTATAATAGTAGGATTTGTTTTAAATACATTAAATATCATATATATATATATATATATATATATATATATATATATATATATATATATATATATAATTCTAAGGCGCACTATCATCTGGATTTAGTATACTATTAAATATTATTATATATGCCACTAAACTTGAAAAAGGGTCTTTTAGATCAATTTAATGCAGACGACTGGCGCGATATCTCAAATAAAATTTGCTGATGGTGTGTCACTTAAATTGCCCCATACATCAACAGGTATACGCTGGGCGAGGCCCCGTCGTTGTCGACCAGCGTGCCACAGTAATAAACATAATATATAATTAAACTGGAACGAAAGAATTCTTGTATTTCCCTGCCTAAGCATAGACATCCACGAACATAAATATAGCATATAGTATGAAAAGCTTAATGATACTGTATAATAATATAATATAAGGTACTTTCAATACAGCTTGCTGTAGTTATGCGTGAAAATCTTAACTTGAAACTCTCCATTATTATGAGATTTTCTGCATGTTATATATGATCCTAAAAATAAAAAATTTGTACGAGCTTGATTAATTACGCGAGCATCAAAATAAATATTTTGTTATAAATTCATTGATAGCTAAGGTTTGAAACATTAATAAATTGTTAAATTTTTAATTATAAATTAACAATAAATTTGTTTCAGTTTAACATGATGATTTATATCGCATTCCTGAAAATTATTAACACACAGAAAAATTTTAGCCAATTCTGCTTGTTTCTCTCATAAATTGTTCTTTTATACGATTATAAATAAATATATAGTCATATTTTAAATGAGGAAATATTTCTTAATTACTTGATTTAAATAAACGAATTCAATAAGGCAAAAAGAAACAAAGTATTCCATTCAATTCCGTAATTTTTTTTGTATATAATATGAGGAGGTTCAATAACTACCCGTATTTGAAGACAGAGGACGTTCTTTAGGGAAGCAGGCGTTATTATCGTGTGCTGACATTTATCAAACGATGCCAAAACCAATTTTAGACTGATTGATACTTTGATAGGTTAGTTTAGAATTGGCAGCCATTCGAGTAAGACGTGAATGCGTGATTTTCGCTAAGATGGAAAAAGAACAGTATCGTTCGGTAATTCACTTTTTATTTTTGGATGGGAAAAAATGTGAGGAGATAAAAGCAAAGTTGGATGCTGTTTATAGGGACACATCGCCATCTATGACCACCGTTAGATATTGGTTCAACGAATTTAAACGTGGTCGAAAATCTGTTTTTGATGAGGAACAACCAGGACGACCGGTAGACGTGGTTACCTAGGAAATCGTTGAAAAAGATTAGGATAACATGATTGTCGTCGATGAACGAACAATAAAGCTAATACAATAAGTAGCAAAGGAAGTAGGTGCATCGACCGCAACGGCATTTAATATTCACACACACACACACACACACACACACAAACACAAGTCAAAGTCCGCATTAATATTCTTTAAAACAAGAAAAAAACGTAAATATATGATAAGAACTTTGAATCGTGCTAATAAAGTTCAAATAAATTCAGTATTCAACTATATAAATAATTTTAGAACAATGAAATTGTAAATTATAATTTTTTTAAATGCATATATATATATATATATATATATATATATATATATGTATATGATTATATTAATTAGAAAATGAATTTTTTATCCAGCATGGTCCTCATATCGCTGATGGTTTACGCGCAATCGAAGAGCCTAGAAGAGGGCGGGTTACAGGACAAAGAAATAAAAAACGGTGAGTAAGCTTTGGAATGACAGTAATGGTGATTTTATGACGAGAACGTGTGTGTGTGTGTGCGTGGCACGTGTGTGTGTGTGGGTGCGTGTGATAATTAATAGGCCCATTTACATCCAAGAACCATATAATAATTATTAAAGCAATAATTAATCGCTATACATATTAACATCGATCGACGCGCGCCGTGAATTTTCTGCGTGAAAACAATAACGGAGTGTCCGCTTTAAATTATTGATTTTCTATTTGTGTATTTATATATAATTAATTATTGAAACCGCGTGCTTTATGTCGGTCAATCTCAACGTTTAATAACGCCAATTAATATATTTCATTCATCCGAAAATGGCAATTCTCTCCGCGCACCCGTGGCTTAATAATCCTCTTTATGTTCCCACGGATGCGTCTGTGGAGGCTTTTTCCCCGGCTTTTTCCCTATACGATTAAATAACGATATTTCTAATGCTGCGCCGAAGAAAAAAAATTTTAGCGTGTCCATTGATATTAATAATGAAAATTAACTGTGCGCGATTATCTTTGGTTTTTTTTTCCTACGCAAAGGTATCATTAAACGTTCGTAAGATGCAAAGTAAGTTTTCAAAGCTTTGTTTAGCAATTTGAATAATATGTGTGTATGTAAAGGCAATGTTAAATTCATTGATGAAAAACTGTTCTCGTCGGCGACTACTATTATACAAATATACTATTATATAAAAAAAAAACTAAATGTGACAGTAATGCGTAATAAATACTACGTACGAAAACCGACTTCTGCATTCATTAATATATTATAACAATCATTTATTATAATGCAAACGGAATGAAACTCCATGTGGAGGAGAGCGCATCATAAGCGTTATATATCTATATCGAGACCGAGCAAGCCACACGTACGCACATAGTAGCTATTAATCTAAATATTTATCAATGTTTTATCTGACACGTTAGTCATCGACTCGGTCTATATAAGCATACATTAATGAGAATAGCTGAATATAATGAGCATTTTAGAATTAGCATTTCTGCCGTTTATGCTTCCCTGGTACTCATTTACAAAATTCTAAAGAAAAATTATTACAACACACTTGTAAAAAACTACATGTAATAATTAATAAAGTCCTTTTAGCTTTGAATAACGGATTGTTTAAGCGATGTATACACAATATGTATTTATGTATGTATGTATGTATATATATATATATATATATATATATATATATATATATATATATTTAAAACTAAATATGATAATAAAGACTATGATAATAAATATGATAGCGATGATAAATTAATCGAATTGAACATATTACAGATATTCGTGACGCCCATGGCCTACAGAACGATTTGTCAGTTATCAGTGACGACAGGAACACAGTTACAGGTGATAAAGCCTAAAATAAATTAAGGCGAAAACGTGTATATATATATATATATATATATATATATATATATATATATATTTGATAATGTCGAATTTACTTAATACTGCGCTTATTTCTTTTAGAAGCGAACAGCGCAAAACCAACGAAGAAACCCGGAACGTATCTATTCTCCATATGGGATCATTACTTTGAATGATAATGTTTATCGTACTGTATAAAAACAAAAATTCTATAATAAAACTATAATTTCCGAAAAATTAACAAGTTTATATTTGCTTTTTGTGGAATTGTCAAATTAAAATATTTTAATTATAATTCAAGTTGTTATAATATATTTTTTAACTTTTTTTATTTTTAACTTTATAATTAATGATTTTTTTCTATTTATTTACATAATAATATATCATAATACAACGGCAACAGGCCTACGATGGCTCGATCGCTAGAGCGAAGGACGAGTAACTCGGTGATTCGAGTTTAAATCACGGTCTCGGACGATTAAACAAGCACCCCTGTAATAATATTAATGTGTTTTGTTTACAAACACATCATAGATCTCCGTCACTGATTAGCACCAATAGTTGGAAGCATATATAGAGCGACGTTAAATAACATAAACAAAAAAAAAATACAACCGCAAGAGAGTAAACTAAGAAAACAATATTGTAACTTCAATGAAATATGAATAGGAATCCTTCGAAGTAAGTAGTTTTCTTGAAATCGATAAATAATTTCGTAATTAAAAAAGATATATATTTAGAGAAAGGCTTATTTCAGTATAGAAAATAATAACGTAAGAAAGGTTTGAAGAGGTGGCAACATATGATGGGGTGGAAAGATTCCACGCGGAAGCGCTTCGGTTTCTAAGAGCAAGCCGGATAAAAAATTACCCTTTTTGTATTCATTCTTACGCGGCAAATTGTCCGCATTCTTGTATCTGTTTTTTCAAATAATATGAAACTTCGAGTAAAACAGTAATTTTTACTAATATTGCCATCTTGCAATAAATGCACTGCATAATTCTTGTGAATTTTACAAGAGAAAAATGCCAATCAAGGTTATTCAATAAGATCAATCCAATTCGAAGTTTTTTAATGTTATGTTATTAATATCAATTGTTTAAACTAATATTACTATATATGTTAGAATCATAATATATAATAAATAATTCAATCGAATTTATAAATTTAATTACAATCTTCTGTTACGGCTCATTATTAAATGCATTGTAACAAAATGGCCAAATAAAAAACGTCCATTTAAGCAGTATAATGATATACTTTATTTGCATGATATAATTTTTTATTAAAGATCAAAAAAGTTATTTCATTGATTCCAATAAATATTTAATTAAGAACTATTTGGATAAATGTTTCTTTGAATTTATCTGTAAAACAAAATGTCCTATCTCTCAGAAATTTCAGTTACGTTTTCTAATTGTCATGAAATGCAACAAAAAATTTACATATAAAATATATTTAAATAAATAATAACATTTTGCTTAAAATAATTAAAAGAAATGAAATAAAAGCATTGAAGTAAAAAAACTTCGTCACGTTTTAATCTCAATTCAAATTAATCTACAAGCCATCTATGAATATGAGTATCTATTTTACTTTTCGGTATATTGTTAAGATATATTTGAAGATTTAGTTATTGATCTTCTCATTATTGTATATAAAAATAGTATATAAAAAAGTCTATAGTAACCGATAGTAACTTTGTTCATTAGCAATCGATTTTCAGAAGTCTGCCACTTAAGTAAATTCAAATAATAATGACAATTCATTATTACACCGTGAAATAATTGGCAACTTAGGTCACGCAAAAGTCTACGCTGAGTACGGATTTAGATAACGGAATGTCATAAAATCACATTAAAGTTGTGATTTCAAAGTTGCAATGATGTAAAGTTATAAAAAGCTCCGAAATTAATACTGCAGGGGAGAGATGTTAGCAACTTTGCTAGCATAGATTTTATTTGATAATTCATAAATCATTGTTTCATAGGAAAATTTAAGTATAACAGTTCATAAAAACAGTTGATTAATCTGTAGCAAATATATCTAAAATCTATAGATTTATCGCACGTTATTCGAAAAATATTTTTCAAATGTACATTTATATTCCGTATATTTAAGCAAATTAATTACAGGAATAATTTCAACCTCATGATTAAAAACATAAAATTATTACAATTCGTTGTAACAGCGTTAATTAACTACAAAATGTACTAAATTATTTTACACGCATTTTACAATTAACTTTCTTTTCGTTTTAGCAAATTAACTTTCGTGTAGTTTTATTTAAAAATTAAAATATTAAATTTTAAAATATTAGATTAAATTGTACAATAAGGCAAAATGAGCTCGCACTTCCGTTGCATGAACCGTTTTTATTTGTTTAATTTGCAACGTTGACTTACATATTCGCATATACACGTGTATGTCTGTGTGTGTGTGTGTGTGTGTGTATTCATCTGCGTATATACACGCACCTGGCGACGACTTGTTTGAGGCAACACCTGGTCGGGTCAAGTTTTTAACCGCACCCCCCGCATACACTGCAGGGGCCCGCGAGCTTTGTGCATAACGCATTCTGCAGCGAAAACTTACATATATAGATATACTGCCAGCGGACACGGGGAGTGACCAAAATTGCATATTTTAATTACTGTAATAAACTTATGCTCGGTGAAAAATGTTTGTAAAATAGTTATACATCTCGAGTAATTTCAAAAAGCACGATTCAAAAAGTTGTTTTTTCAACACTAAAGTGTTATGAATAATATAGATTGAAATACATCGTTGTGCCTTTATAATTATGAATGTAGAATTACTACGTTTGGATGATGTAACTATGTGAAACAACTAGATTAATATATACAACATAATGTATATTATAAAAACTGCTGATATTTGAGAGTGTTTGATGGCACGTAATACTAAATTAACTTATTAATAATTAAAATTTTTTCTTCAATGATAAATATATGATTATTAATAAAAATTCAATACTTCAGGTTGCCCGAAAATCAAAGTTACTAAACATAAAGAATAAAATAATTTATATTTAAATCCAGGTACATGATTACGAGATTAAGAGCTTACAATACTGCAGCTTTGAAAAAAATTAAGTGAATTTCGGCATTTTTAAAAAAAATAATAGCGAGTTTTTTAGAACATTGATTTTTCGTGAAATTCTGAACTTTTGATAGAAAAATGTACGATTTCGTGAATAAGATCGCCAAAAAATTATCGAGAATAAAAAATCAAACTAATATATCAAAAAAGCTTCATCTACCTCGACGGAGAAAACAATTTTGAATATACTGATAACTTTTCAGATTGATCGGTGAATTTGAGTTTGAGTTATGTCTCCGGTCAGTTAAAAAGGAGGCTTTAAGAAAAAAACGCTTTTAAGCCTTTCCGTTATCAAAATTATTATAAAATTTTTATATCCCCTTACGTAACTAGCAATAATATTTGCGGCAATATCTACAGCAGTAAAATTAATTATACAGTAGTAGTTTAACTACTTCAAAATGGATTTTTTGTATTTTTTCCAGTTTGTTGGAATTTCTATGTTACTTTATTTTTTCACTACACTAATTTATTTTTCTAATGTAGTTTACAACTGACAAGGAACGACTCACCTCATGGGAGAACCCAATTCTCCAATGGGTAGAAAGAATGTACTGAATATAATAAAAGTTCAACATCTTATCTTTTTTGTTTTTATTCGAGCATCCGACAATTTTTTATAACGTTTAAGAAGATTTTAAGAAGACTTTTTTTTTAAATTTCGATGTAAACTTAGCTAGGAGTTACCAAACATTTCTAGAATGGAGTACCTCAATTTGACACGTTTTTATCATTACTTGGCAAAGTTTGGCAAATTTTGGTAATATTTTAGTAGAAAATATTAATGCCTACCGAGGATGTACACGTTTTACTGAAATATATGGTATATAAAACAGTGAAAATTATAGGTTACATAAGTACATGCTAAGAATATTAACAGAGTATGTCAAAATCAATTTTTTGTGCGCGCGCGTGTGAGTGCGAGTGTGTGTATAATATAATTAAATATATTCTACAATTGTATTTAATGAAAGAACTTCTAAAATAAGAAAATTGAAAGAGATCGAGCTGCTCGATTAATGCGAAAAGTCTTTGATAATCGAAATGCAATAGAATAAGCAAAGCTATATAGGAATTTAACAAACATTCGAGACACTTTCATTAGGCAGGTAGAACGATTTAGACTTTCGAATCGTCCTTTTCTTAAGTGTCCAATCATTCCATTTTATC